>JAHLKH010000226.1:0-36324 GCA_025526915.1 Entophlyctis helioformis | reverse complement strand
TAGCCGACCTGCATTCCCGCACCATCTATTCCGTGTCGTGGTCCAAGAACACGGGCCTGATCGCAACCGCCTCGGGCGACAACAGCATCAAGGTGTTGCGTCTTGAGACGTCCGCGTCCGAGTCGCCGTCCGTGACCGTGGTCGCGCACGCTGCTGAACCTCATGACCACCACGACGTCAACTTTGTCGCGTGGTGTCCCGTCGAAGAGTACCAGCACTACCTCGCGTCCGCGGGCGATGACGGCATTGTGCGTATCTGGTGCTATGAGCAGGAGGGACAAGAATAAAGTGTTGAATGTACTAATGGTGGTGGCGGTGATGGTGGCGGGAGTATATTAGGGAATCTATGATGAAAAATGGCAATGATGAAGCGAGAGAGAGATAGTGTGAGTGTGAGTGTGAGAGTGTGTGTGAGAGAGAGAGAGAGAGAACGCGCTAGGACGCAGACGGTTTCCTGCTGGTGGCCAAGCTGCCATGAGTGGCAGAGGCCACTGTCGCGGACGCTGATCGCTGGCGTGTCATGCCACGACTGCCAATGCCGGTACCATTGCCGTTACCGTTGCTTGGACCGCCACCTTCCCGCGGCTCGTCCACCTCGGCAATGGCATGGCCATCCAGCACCAGTTCCGGCAGCTCGTCGAGTCGGCCAGCCTCGATATCGCCCACGTTGCTTGCCTGCATCACCGATCCAGTGACCCGTCCACTCGGCGTCCCGTTGCCGTTGCCGTTGCCATTGCCGTGATCCGACACCGCATGCGACCCAACAGCTCCGCTAGCAAGGGCAACAGCCATCTTGGCCATGGCCGTCGCAGCCGCCGTCGACGAGCCGACCGACGCCGTTGACGCGGGATCGTCCTCGAGCATCATGGACGCCGGCCGCGACATGCGTTTGGGCGGCGCGTACACCTTCTCCGGGCGGGCCTGGAGCTGCGACGCGAGGTCGGCGGCAGGCACTTCCTCCTTGAGCTCGCGGCGGCGGCGCGGTTTGGCGACAATGAACTTGGCCGACGGGATCGGGGCGAGCGAGGAGACGTCCAGCACGCGGTTGACGCTCGAGTCGCTCGATTGGCGTGTGCTGGTGGGCAGCTGTTTCTGCTGGTCGAGGTGTTGCTGGCGCTGGACACTGAGGCTGTCCGTGGGCTGGGGTGGGATGATCTGGACATGCGCATGGTGTTTCGCGGGATGCATGGAAGGCGAGGCAGTGGACGATGGCTGTGTGCCGGCCGACAAGAGCGTCAGGGACGGCACATCGTCTTCGTCGGGCGAGGTGTGGGTGGCGATACCGGGCCGGCCATCGATTCGCGTGTTGAGCAGCGTGCGGAGTGTGGTCGTGGCGCCGTATCCGCCGTGTGCTGCGGATGGCTGCTGGAGTGCCGATCCATGGCCAGGTGCGCTAACGCGGCGGTCGGCAGCAGCGAGTGTCGACGAGCCTTGAGCAGACGGGCCGAGCAGTGGCTGGCGTTCAGCGTCTGCATCGCCCCCAGCCTCTTCTTCGATCCGGCTCGTGGTTGCCGGGTCCGACGGGAACATGAATGGCGAGATCAAGTTGCTGTTGCGGTATGCTGGACGGTCCATGGCGCGGCCGACCCTGACCTTGGTTGCCATGTCAACGTAGACATCCGTCTCGTCGATAATCTGATGCGGAGAAGGCGGTCAGCGTCCCGTGCCGGCAAGACATGCAAACCGAGCAGGCCACGCAAAATAAGCACCTCTTCACCGAGAAGCTCCTCGATCACGTCTTCGAGCGTGACAATGCCAAGCGTGCGATACGCCTTGGGTTTGGCGAGCGTCGACGATCCAGAGCGAAGGTTGGATTCGCTGCTGGTCAAGAGAGGGCTGGCCGAAAAGTGCACTCCGTTGGGCAGCGACCCACGAAGCGGCGAGTCGCCGTGCGAATCAATCGAGCTGAGATCGTCTTCGGAGCCCAGCACTTCTTCGACCACAACCGCCATGTGAGAGCCGCCCTCTTCAAAGATGTGCAGCATGTCAAAGAGCGGGGTCTCGGCCAGAACGCGCGGCAGACGGCGGATCTTGACAGACTTGAGCGGCACGGCGTCTTCAGGGTCGTAGACAATCAGCTGCTTGACGAGCACCACGCCAATGAGCTTGTTGCGTTCATGGTCGTCGTGGATGGGCACACGCGAATGGCCCGCTTGGATGATCTGCCGGATCAAAGACATGCATGTTGGCGTTGGTCAGTCAGCATTTGGCGCGGCCGCAGAGATCATGCACGCAGTGAACGCACAGCCTGCAGAGTGGGCATGTCCAGCTGGGCAGACAGAGGCAGCATAAACACATCGTCGATGCGCGTCATGACATGCCGACGGTCTTGTCGCGCAGCTCCAGCACAGCACGCAGAACCGAGACCTCGTCTTTGGTGAGCGGTCCAGCCTGGTCCTCGCCATGCAGAGCCACAAGCTCACGCAGCTCGGCGCGACGGTAGATCACGCCGTTCTTGTGGCCCAGGACAGCGTCGAGCAGACAGGCGATCGGGTAGGCCACGATCCAGGCCAGGTTGATGAGGATGCGGACCGGCCATGCAAAGAAGGCGCCAATCTGCAGGCCGTAGCGGGCACACACGGCCTGCGGAATGATCTCGCCAAAGATGACAATGAGGATGGTGGAGCAGAGGACGGCCTGCCAGCCCTCGAGGTGGATCGTGTCGAACATGATGGGCAGCGTCTCGTTGACGATGGTGTTGGTGACGAGCAGCGTGACGAGCAGCAGATGCGAGTTTTTGCGGATGGGCTCGATGCGTGCAGCATATGCCTTTTCGGTCGGCGTGCCAGAGATCTTGAGGATGGACAGGTTGGTCTCGTCGAGGGACATGAGCCCAATGGTGAGGCCTGTAGCAGCAAGTCAGCGTCGGCCATGGCGCAGACGCACGCAGCGATCGGCATTACCTGCAACGATGCCGCCAAGGATGACGAGGAAGCCAATGAACGCCAGGACGCTGTAGTACTCGAGCGGCGAGAGGGGCTCGAGCTTTTTGCGCGATGCAGACACATGGCTGCGGTGGGGGCCGCTGTCGTCGTTGTTGTCGTCTTTGTCGTTGTCGTGCGGCTTGTGGCTGCGGGGATGGGCGGCGAGCGCATCTGCACGGGCCAAGGCCGGCGCATTCGAGCCGTCGCGGCGAAGCACCCGCAGCTGGCTGGACAAGGCGGCGATTTCGGCGTGCAGGGCGTGCAGCTGGCTGCCGTCGCACTCGCATTCGGAGCGGCTGCTGGTGGCGATGGTGGCGATGCTGCTGGTGGTACGCATGGCGGTGCCGAGGGCGCCTGGGCCGTCCCGTCAGCGTCCCCGTCAGCGTCCGGCGCATGCGGGCTCGGCGGCGGGCTCAGCTGCAAGTGTGGGGGTCGCAGCAGATGCGGGCGGCGAAACCCGATTCAAGGCGGGCGGGCGGGCCAAGGCGAGCGCCGAGACGCCCGTGGACAGCGGGGCGAGACCGGCCGCGAGGGCGAGGGTGAGGCCGCCGAGCGCAAGAGTAGGCAGCCGTGGATTGCGCATCTGCGTTGGGACGAGCGGCTGGCCGTGTGTGTGTGTTGGCGAGCGAGCGAGCGAGCGAGTGTTGGAAGTCGCTTCTGCAAAACAGCGAAAACCGCAGAAACAATAAGGCGACGATAGGCAAAACGGGCGAAAACGGCAAAACGGCAAAACGGCAAAACGGCAAACGGCCGCACGTGCGATGACGGCTCGACAGCGAAACGGCAGCAGAAGCAAGAGCGGCAGGCGCGGCATTTATGTTCTGGTTCGCCATCAAAAAGCAGGCACATGACGGCCCGCGTCACAGGCCGCCCAGCGACGAGATCACGTCGGCGAGATCGTCGTCAATCAGCATGCGAGGCGCCTTCATGTGCGCGATCGGCTGCCGTCGCTGGCCGTCCATGTCGTCCATCTCGCGAATCACCTGCGCAAGCGACCGGAGCATCGACGTGTCGTTGGCAAACAGCAGGCTGGGATCGTGCGGAAGCAGGTCGGCCCTTTGCTGCAGCATCAGTTGCACCGGCTGCACTGGCTTCATCGGCTGCACTGGCTGCACTGGCTGCACTGGCTGAACGGTCTGTGGCTTTGCCTTGGCCGTTCTGGCAGCCTGCTGCTTCTGTGTTGGCTTTGGTTGTGGTTTCGGCTTCGGCTTCTGCGTCTGCGTCTGTCTTGGCGCCTCCTGACCAGGTGCAGCAGCAGTCGGAATCTGGCCATGGGCCAACGTCGACGGCATGCCGGCTGTGGATGGCGCGTCATGTGTCGCGTGGGGTCCGCGGTGGTTTGCAACATGCGCCTGTGCGATACTCGCCATGCATTGCGCACAGCGGCAACACAGCGGGCAGATGCTGCCCACCGATGCCGACGACGACGCTGTTGTTGGACCGAGCGATCCAAAGGACGATGCGGTGCTTGTCTGGCTGGCTGTGCATGACGGGCATGAGCACGTGTGCAGGCTGCTGTTGCTCTGCAGGCCCTGAAGAATGTACGACGGTGCTGCCGACGACATGTGTTCAGACGAAACCGGGTATCCATGCAGAATGGCTGCTGCTGTTGCTGGTGCTGGAATGCCGCATGCGGGGGGCCGGCTTGTGGAAAAGAGTAAGGACGTGGGACTGGCCGCGGTGCAGTGGCTGGCACAGGCAGAGGTGACGTGCTCTGATCGTTTGTCGTGTATCTGCGATACTGCTGCTGCTGCTGCTCTTGATGCTCTTGCTGCCGTTGATGATGACGCGGCGGTGATGATCCTTTTGGCGTATCGTCTGAAAGGGATGCATCAAGCAAGTCACCTTGTGCACGCTGAAGTTTCAGTAGACGCCGTACGTGCAGTGCCACATCTGCTGATGACGGATACGAGGACGATGAAGAGGACGGAGCGCCGTTTGCATCTGCGACTGGCACAGCTGGCGTGTGTTGTCCAGACGTTCCCTGATTCGTGGGCAATGGCTGATGGGACATGTTGCGCCGAAGAATAGTTTCTAGAATAGCCTCGAGCTCTGTGCGGCGATCAGCATGCAGGCCATCCAATCCTTTATCTCCAGTGCCAGATGGCTGCTTTTGCTGCTGTTGCTGCGATTGCTGTTGTTGCTGCTGCTGCTGCAAGGGCGACTGTCGGCCAGACCGATTTGGAGACGTCATCCTGGACTGGTCTGAGACGCATCGCGTTCGGCAGGTCGCACTGGCTGCTGCCTCGAGCGCGGAGACGCCAACTGAGACGCGTTTGCCCGCGACAATGGCGGCGAGTCGGACGGCGACGACATCAGCATGGATGAAGTGCCTTTCCGATGGCTGGCATGATCAACGTTTGCACGTTGTGGCTCCGGCCGTGCTGCGGGTGTTGCATGCGTTGCAGTTGCTCCGTTTGCGCTTCAAGCAGCTTGGGGATCCACTCTGTCAGCCTCCGCAGCTCGGACTGGTGTTGAAGGGACCTTGTCAGTATGGACAACTGCCACACAAGCAACAGATACAGACGATGCTTGCCTCATGTGCATCAATCGCTCGTCTGCCTCTGATGCTTGTGGTGCTGTTTCGATGTTGGCTGTGGCGAAGCGGGCTGATCGTGCTCGTGCTGCTGCTGCTGCGATTGCTGCTGCTGCGATTGCTGTTGATTGGCCGTGGCAGAAGGGTCGTACTGCTGCTGCAGGGCAATCTCGTCACGGACCATCCGCTGTTGCAGCTGATGTCTGTAGTCGTCCAACTCCCTTGCAATGCCAGCAGCTGACTCTCGTAGTCTTTGATCTGGTCCCGAGTATGTTCCAGCTCGGCGACCGATGCTGGCCGTGCCCCCATGCAAGATGCTCGTCAGTACGACTACATACAAGTGAGCGGACAGACATTCGATGGACGCACATACTCTTGTGGCGGTCGGCCCATCCCGACGACTCGACACGCGCACGGCCGAGATCGGCTTCGAGGTCGCGCATCTGCTTGGACATGCGGTCGACCTGCAGCGACAGTTGGCGGCGCTGCGTCTCGGCGACGGCCAGGCTGTGGATGAGGGTGGCCAGCCGGCGACGATCCGAGAGACGCAGATGGGCCAGCGACGCCGTGAAGGCGCCTGCGGCGTGATGGTGTGCCGACGAAGCAGCAGGCGATGCAGCGGTTGGTGCCGTTGCGGCTGCCTTGGCCGGCTGGTGGGACTGAGGGGCTGCCGGAGGCATGTGCCGTGCACGCACACGGTTGTGGTGCAGAGGCGGAGCAGTCCCCGCAGCAGCCGTTGCAGCCGGCGCCGTGGACGTGGACATGGACGTGGACATGGACGTTGAACGCGGAGCGAGTCGTTGCGGACGCGGTGGCAGGGCGTCTGTTGTCGCGGGCCAGCTGGCGGCGGGAGGGCGCTGTGCGGCGGGGGCGGCCGAGACGGCGGCCGGCGTGTTGTGCGGCAGCGGCACAAACGACGGGACGTGGCTCCACGACGGCTGGCGGTCGCCCATCTGGCTGGCGGTGGCCGTTGCTGCGGTTGTTGTTGCGGTCGTTGTTGTGGAAAACGCCTTTTGCCGGCTTCGAACTCTTTACTCTTTTACCAAAGGAACCGCCAAGAGCCGTCGGCAACCGCAGCAGGTGCGTGCAGCGCGGAGCAGTCTGGGCGGGTGCGGGGGCCACGGCCACGGCCACTTCAGCAGTGGCGCTGGCCGGCAGGCTGGCACTCACTCACTCACTCACTCACACACTTACTCACACTCGCTGACTGACACACTGACAGACGCTCGCAACCAACCAACCCAACAACCCAACAACCTCAGCAACAACAGCAACACCAGCAACATGCTCGAAGGCTTGCAACTGTTCAGCCCGCCCAAGGCCGTGACGTCGGCGCTCCTGGCCGAGGACCCCGTCGAGGCGTCGCTCATCGGCGAGGCCTCCAAGGCCGCTGTGCTCGGCGGCGTGTTCGGTGCCGGCTCGGCCTGGGTCTTTGGCGCGTGGATCGACAGCAGCCGCTCCGTCGTCAGGCAGCAGATGGCCGCCAAGGCCGCCCAGTTCTGTGCGTTGGTCTCTGCTGGCGTGCTGGCCGCTGTGTGCGCTGCCCGCACCTACACACCTACACACACTGACACCCACACTCTGTCTGTCTGTCTGTCCTCTGTCTGCCTGCACACAGCCGGCATTGGTGCTGCGTACGTCACTGCGTCCATTGGCCTTGCTAAGCTGCGCCAGCAGAACGACTTTTGGAACATTGGCTTTGGCGGCGCTGTCTCGGGCCTCGTCATTGGTCTCTCCAGTACGTCCGTCGCCCATCCGTCGCCGCTGTCTCTTGCGCATCCTTGCATGGCACCACAGCAGCAGCACAAGAAGCCGCACTGTGCTCGATCTGCTGAATACTTGGCCGGCTGCCTGCCTTTCTGCGGCGCAATCTGCACCGACTGACACTCTTCTTGGCGAACAGGAAACTCGCTCCAGGGTGCGCTCGCCCACGCCTGCTTGCTCGGCGTCTCGACCACGCTCCTTGCCTGGGGCCTCGAGGCCCAGGATGTGAGAAGCGCCGTGCCGCGTGCCGAGCGCTCGCAGATCCTTGGCAAGAACTTTTTCCAGTGGGCCAAGCCCGACCCCTTTGCACAGCGCATCGAGGAGATCAAGGCCCGCGATGCCAGCGCTGCCGAGTAGACGAGCCGTCGCGCTGTCCGCTTCCCGCTCTCTCCTCTCCACCATGCCGCTGTCTCTTTTCTTGTCCGCAGCAGCACATGAATATCCCCCCAACATCAACGTCATCATCGTCAACGTCATCAACGTCAACGGCCGCAGCCCTTTGTCTTTTACAGGCGGCTGAGCGTGCCTCGTCTGGATAGAATGGATACCAGTGGATGTATGTATTTCCAAAAAGGAAGAGAGAGAGAGAGCTCGGGATGAAGCAGAAGAAACGAGATGCACACACGCGCGGAGCGAGAGCGCTGTGGGTACACACAAAGTACAAAAGAGACGGATGGAGAGGAAGAAGGAGAGAAGGGGAGACAAGGGGAGATCTCACGGAACGCGGTCTACAGAGGGAGCCTTGACACGTGGCTTAAAAGTAGTTGACGCTGCCCTTGCGCGCCTCCTCGAGCTGCGAGTTGAGCTGCATTCTCCGGTCCTCGGCAGACATCTGGCTGGGGTTCGGCGACTGCGGCTGCGGCTGGTACGGCTGGTAGGATCTAGCCGGCGCAGCACTAAAGGCCTGGTTGTTTTGCTGCTGCTGCTGCATCTGCATCTGCTGCATCTGCTGCTCGTAGGACACCTGGTACTGCGGCTTGGACTGGTACGCGTCGTACTGCTGCTGGTACGGCTGCGACTGGTACTGGCCAACGTTGGATCGCTGCTGCTGGCCGTACGAGTTGTTGCTGACATTGTTGCTAAACGTCGACTGCTGCTGTTGCTGCTGTTGCTGCTGCTGCTGGATCCTGGGCTTGCTGTCCATCTCCGACGCAGCGCCCGTCTTCTCAGTCGACTGGTTGGCAGCATAGTCCTTGATCATGTTGCGCGCCGACACGTACGACGTGAGCAGGAACGAGTGGATCTCGAGCGCATAGATCCAGGGAGCGAGGTAGTACGCGCTCTGGGTGACGTAGTTAAAGTCCCACAGGTAGGCGTGGAGCGCAAAAGCCGCGAGGATGACGTTGAGGCCAAAGATGGCAATGAAGCGGATGCCCTCGTGCTTGACGAGGATCTGCTTGAGCAGGTCCTGCTTGGACAGGCCGAGCGAGGTGCCGATGGCCCAGAGGAAGGCGATCGAGGCCAGGGCCGAGAAGATGCCCTCGGCAATGTGTGCAATCGAGAAGAGGAAGGTGTTGAGGCCGTTCATCTTGCTCATCTGGAACACGGGGATCTTGCCGTCAATCACCTCAAGGTTCATCATGATGCCGGTGATGTTGGCGGGCAGGTTGAAGCCGATGGAGATGAGCGCCAGGATGAACAGCGACCAGAAGGTGGGCGATGCGCCACTGTGGAACACACGCAGACGGCTGATCATGAGCGACACCTATGTTGCGCAGCGGTTGCACAGGGACAGCCGTGGGGTGTCGTTTGGCCAGCAAGGGTCAGCAGACGAGACGGGTTGAGCCGAGCAAGGGTTGTGCACGGTGGCGCAAGGCGGCGTCGTGTGACAAAATGATCGCGGTACAATGGTTGCAGCGTGGCGTGGGCGTGGGCGTGGGCGTGGTCGTCGGCGGCACAGAACGAGCGGAAAAGTCAGCGGGTGCACAAGAAGGGTGCCGCTGGCTGCCCCGCCAGCCCTGCCTGCCACGCACTGCGCTTGGAGGGCGAGACAGCGCAGGCAAGAAAGAGGAAAGCTGTAGAGCAGCAGAGCAGTCGAGCAGCAGGACGGCAGAGCGCACACTCACCACGAGCGTGCCGGTGAAGAAGTTGACCGTAAAGGCCGCAATGGTCAGGTACGGGAACTTGTTGGCCAGCCAGGCGTACTGCGACACCAGAAAGTCGATGAGGATGATTTGCAGCGACGTCTGCACGCAGCACAGCACCCAGCACACAAAGGCCAGCATGAAGATGGGCGTGCGCCAGCTCTCGCGGCGGGACAGCATGAACATGCCCGCCGACGCCAGGTCGTGCAGGGCAATGCCGAGGAAAATGACTGCGGGGCCCTTCCATGCGTCGGCCTGTCGTGACATGGCGGAATGGTGTTGACGACGGGTTGTCGGTTTCGGGGTTTGGCCGGGAATGTTTGGTTGGTGCACCGTCAGCGTGCATTCAGTCACGTGACCGAGGCGTTGTCATTGCCTTGCTGTCGACGCTTCATCTGCAGCTTCTCTCACTTGCTGCGCTCTGTTGTGCTCTGCTGTCATCGTCTTCGCATCGCCACGACGGGCAACAGTCGCCTCACCACAGCCCTTCAGCCAGCGAGCGCATCTTCAGGCGCGAGCACGGCGCTCAGGAGTGACAGTAGTTGTTTGTTCTTCAAAACATTTATTTTGGGGACAATCAACAAGCCAGCTGGATCCATGGACAACACCGGTCAGACATCTGCACAGCACAACAGAACGAGTGCGAGTGCGAGCGCGAGCGCGAGTGTGCGGTCGGTGGCGGCGGCGGTGTATGCAGAGTAGCTTGCGACGGCTCAGTGATTGTTCACCTTGATAAATAAGCATCCTGGCATTACCAGTAATCTGTCCCTATCGTATTTTGTCTTCATCGCCAGCCGCTCGCTACATACTGCTGCCCACCGCTTGTCGACGCACCCGACGACGACGACACACTCCACGACGACGACACACTCCACGACGACGACACACTCGGCCAACAGGGTCATGCAGCAGCGCTGCGCACAACATACCTTGCCGACTGTTTGGGCAAGTCGCCCGGCACACCACGACGCTCGCTAAATAGTCGGATGTGCATCACGTGACGTTGACTGCGGCTTGGGCAGGCGATAAAAAGAAAACCGTCCTCGTCGCTGTCGCTGCCCAAGTGACCAAGGTGAGCTGCGTCTGCTCTGCCGACTGCATGCGTGTGTGTGGATGCGATGGCCGCTGTGATGAATACCTTTGGTCCGTGTTTCGGAGCGGGCGTAAGACCCCCGCATCTGACCGACGACACAAAGCCGCAAGGCATCTCTGAGCGCCGTCCTCTCTCTCTGGCCGCATTCCTCGACGCCGGCGCTGCCGTACTGACTCTGCGCCGCTT
The DNA here is from genome assembly GCA_025526915.1 of Entophlyctis helioformis. Classification (NCBI taxonomy): domain Eukaryota; kingdom Fungi; phylum Chytridiomycota; class Chytridiomycetes; order Chytridiales; family Chytriomycetaceae; genus Entophlyctis; species Entophlyctis helioformis. The sequence goes on along the minus strand of JAHLKH010000226.1, from coordinate 25,737 downwards.
GCTGGCAGCCGCACTCCACTACCAATGCCGTGATTCACTGCGCAATGGCGTGTGCCGTCGGCACCCTTCCCAATACTCTTTACCGGCCGCTGATTCAGCGCACCGCTCTCGTCGTCGTCGTCTTTGTCGTCGCCCTTGCCGCCGTCGCCCTTGCCGTCGCCCAGGCTGATCTCGGTTGCGCGCATCGCATTCACTCTGCGCGCGCATCTCCACGGCACCTCGACATGAATACTCGTGAGTCCTCTTGCACACATCTATGCGTGCACACACAGCAAGCGACGAGGGGTGGCTGGCTAGATATGATGATCCCGGCATTTGTCTCAGGCTTTTTGCCGATGACGACAAACTACCGGCTACCTAAACTTTACTTCTGATCGCAGCCGCCACCACCCTCTCGCCCTGTCTGTCGCCGTCCAGACACCGCTGCCGTGCTAACCGCCGCCGTCTTGTGCAGTGTCGTCGTATCATCGTGCCTCCCTCGGCAATTTTGCCACGGTTCTTGATGTCGTCACATGCTGGCCTCTTGAATGAAGCTGTTGATCAGGCTGTCTGCATTTCTCCATAAGTCTTTCCGCCAACCAACAAAGGCTGATGAACAGCATTCGCTCGGCACCTGAACCAACGCCAGCCCCGGCCTCTGTAAGCCGCAATGGCACCAGCGGCAGGAGCAGCAGCAGCAGCAGCAGCCACAGCTGTGGCGGCTGCGCTTGCACACTCGACAGCAAGGTAAGGGCCGATGCCAGACACATTGCTGCGTGTCTGCAAGAGGCTACAAGAGGCTACCGACCGAGACGAGTGCGCAGCTGATTGCCGCAGACCAGCCGGGCAGTTGGCGGCAAAATAGTCTCTGTGTCCAATCTCAGCCACCAATATGATGGGTACTGCGCGGCGCAACTGTTGGATAGCGTACGCAAGCGAATTTTTTCGCCGCGCAGTACTTTGTCGGACTATTTTGCCGCCCGGTGCAAGACCATCGGCCATGCTTGGACTGACGCCTCCGCGATCTCCCTCCTTTCCCTGCCTGCCTGCCTGCCTGCCTGCCTGCGACAAACCCAAACGAAATGCTGGCGGCGGCATCGGCACAGACCGAGATGGCCGAGGTCCGCACGCAGCTCAAGACGCTCGCCGAAGAGTTTGTTGCCCTGCGCCAGTACTGCTCCGAGCTCGCAGAGGGATTCAACGAGCATGCGGCCCAGCTGCGCAGCCACAACTCGCTGCTGCACGACATCCGCTTGAATCTGGACCTCCTGAGCGACTCGATCGGCCAGATGCACAACAGTCCGTCCAAGCTGCCCCGCGAGTCGCCTGCACTGGGATCTGCCGCTGCTTCGCTGCCAGCGCCAGCACGAGCACCGCCTGTCCGCAACGATCACGACCACCAGCAGCACCCCCCGCCACAGTCGCATGGGACGTCCGTTTCGCCAATCGCCGTGCTTCCGCATGAGCACAGGATGCAGTCATCGGCACCGTCGCCACCTTCAACAATGCCGCCGCCTTTGATCACAAGCAGCGCAAGCAGCGACTCGACAATATCATCCGCATCCGGCGTGGCTGGACCGTCAACGCATACCCAACAACAGCTGCTGCCGTCCATGAAGGTGCATCCCCAGCACGACCTGCACGATGCCGCTCAACGCAACCCGGCCTATGGCCCCCATCACCAGCCGATGCAGCAGCAACAGATGCAACAGCAGCAACAAATGCACCAACATCACCATCAACAGCAGCAACAACAGCAACAGCAGCAACAACAGCAACAGCAGCAACAACAGCAGCAGCAGATGCAGGCATCTTACTACCAGCAGACGCGTCCATATGCTCGCCAGCAAGGGCAGCAGCACCGCCAGCACCTTGATGATCAGGCCAATGGGAACGGCTACATGCACAACTACACCCCCCCTCACCACCCACAGTCGCAGATCCCTTCCGCCGCTCCCATGGTTGCATACGATCACCACCAGCAGCAGCAGCCTGTACACACACCCATCCCGCCACACATGCAGCAGTCGGATCGCTCAAGTGCGCCGTCTGGCTCGTCGTCCATATCGCCGCATCTTCACAACGGCCAGTACACGGATTCGTCATCACCATCAGTCGCGACTCGCATGCCCCAGTACGCACACCCGCAAGGCAACGCACAGAGCTTTGTGCAACATGTCCAGAGCAACGGCAGTCACGCACAAGCACATGGACACACACATGGACACACACATGGATACGGCCACGGCCACGGATACACACAAGGGCCACCACCTAATCGCCTGACCGACCCAGTCAACGACCCTAGCCGCATCGAGTTTTCAGCGGCGGCGCTGCGCTCGCTCAACCGCATCCGCATTGATGTCAAGCTGGAGACGCTTGTGGGTACCATGAGCGATGTTGACAAGGCCAAGATCTACAATGGGCTGCCGCAGTACATTACGCCGTCGTCGGCAGAGAACCTGTCGCTGCGCGGCCGTGGCGCGCGGTTGCCCGAGCCGGTCGAGACTACCATTCTGACCATTCTGTGCCGGCTCGGTGTTGCTGGACCGAAACGCGTTCTGGAAGGATGCAAGCCCAACCAGTGCGTGGATTTGTGCATGTGGATGCTGTGCCAACGGCGTGGGTGAACTGATGGCTTGTTTGTGGGGTTGTGGTGGTTGACAGTGACGAGATTACGCAGCTCGTTAGACTGCGGCCGTTCAAGTACTCGGCGGTGCGTACGGCGGAGCTACTCAAGGACTGGCTCGACCACCCTGCATCTCAGGGCTGGTCGTTTTTGCAGATCATCCAGATCTACTGCAGGTGTGTGTGTGTGTGTGTGTGTGTGTGTGTGTGTGTGTGTGTGTGTGCCAACGACTGCCACCATGCGCGAGTTGCAGGGATCTGACCGCCTGCTCCCTTCTGTGGCGTGCTGTTGTGATGCAGTGCCATCCGTCGCGTGCTCAACTGGTTCAACAACTACCGCATCTACCTGCTTGCCCGGCAGGCGGTTGGTCTGCTGCCTGGAGGCGAGGGCGAGCTGTCGTTTGCGGACATGGACGGCGACGGAGATGGCGATGGCGACGGAAGCCGAGATGAACTGGACGTCCGCGCAGATCTGGCGGACGGATCAGCCGGTCCCGAGTCGCTTATGCTGGTGCACAGTCTGCTGTCCTCGTCGTCGTCATCGTCATCGTCCTTGTCGTCAATGGCTGGCGCAGAGAGCGGAGGCGAGAGGAAGCTGGCGCGCCACGCCGGCCACGGCGGTCCTGGACACGACGGGCAGTGGCAGCAGCCACCGATGCACGGCGCGCCGGGCCAGGTGCACAAGCGGCAGCGCACCATCGAGTCGATGCAGCTGTCCAATCTGCAATGAAGCGCATCGATCGAGTCACGCCAGTCACGCAATGCCAGACTACCGCAAACAAGCGAAAACTCTAACAAAACAATAACAAAACGATAACAAATCGTAACAAAACGATAACAAACGGCAGCAACCGATGAGTGACGCTGGCCGAGACGCTCTGTTCTTTCTGGACGATGCCGGCGACGCTTCGCTGCTGTCTGCCGCTGCTCGCCCGGCGCCTGCAACTCGCCTGTCGTTTGTGCCCATTGGCGGTGAGCCACAGCCGCCCACGAGCAGGGAACACACACTCAACAAACAGCACCAGCACCAGCCAAAGCAACAGCAGCCAAAGCATTCCCACGCAACGTCGCATGCAGGCAACACCCCCAGTCATCGTGGCAAGAGCCAGCCGCAAAAGTATGGTCAAGGCGGTCGAGGCGGCCGTGGCCGTGGCCGTGGTCGGGGCAACAGCAACAGCAACAGCGGTGGCAGCAATAATCGCAACAACAGTCGCTTCGACAGACCGCCCGACGACGACGACGAGGCTTTGCTGGACTACATTGCCAACTCGGACTTTGGCGTCTCGTCCCGCTCGCTCGTGTCTGCGTTAGCGTCGCACTCGCTGCTCGATGACCCGGCGGCGGTCAAAGTGCCGTCGAGCGCACCGGTGCGATCGGATGTCGGCGTTCAAGGCCGCGGTGGCAGACCGCTGCAGCTGTTTGACGATCGTGTGCCAGTCACTGCGGCCCATTCTCGCTCGGGGTTGCAGTCAAGCGTCAAGGGCAAGGGCAAGGGAAAGGGCAAGGGCAAGGGCAAGATGCCAGTGACGACCAGTCAGCTCCTGGACATCGACTCGGACAGCGACGGGTTTGCCACGCAGGCGGGATCGGGGATCGTGTACGAGTCGCTCATGGAGGACGAGGACGAGATGGCGTACGACTCGGACGAGTTCCAGCATTACTTGAACGGTCTTGCGCGGGACGGTATGGCAACAACGGTCGATGGCTATAGCGGCGCAGATGGCTTTGATGACGATCTATCAGACTCGGACTCAGACTCGGACTCGGACTTGGACTCTGACGCGGACTCGGACTCTGACATGTCGGGTTCTGAGGACAGCGACTCGGACGACGAGTCGTCCGTTGAGTTGGATATTGATGAGCAGACCCGTCATGGCGCGTTTGACCGCGACGACGAAGAAGCATGGATGCGACAGTCGTTTACTGGCGGTCCATCCACGTGGCGTGATACTCGTGCGAGCGATACTGAGGATGACGACGAGGACGAGCTCATCAGCCATCCGGGGCTTGGCCTAGGCGGTCCCAGTACTGGCGCCGAATCCCGCCGTCGTACCATGGACATGACAAGCAAGAAACGCGGCAAGCCAACTGCAGCATCCATGCCAAGAGCTGCCTACGAGAACGAGTTGCTGTTCCAGGAGATTTTGAATGGCGACTTTGCCTCTCGCAGACGGGCTGCTCGCCCGAGTGCTTCGGCATTCATTGACGACGACAACATTGACTTTGGCGATGTGGGCGTCAACAGCCACGGCGGGCAGTGGACGGCTGTGACGGCCAATAGCGTCTCAAAGACCCAGAAGCGCAAGCAGAAGAAGCTTGATCGCCGCGAGAAGCGTGCCAAGCTGCGTCAAGAGGCCGCCGAACGCGCTCGCCAGGCTGGCTATCTCATCAACGACCTCGCCAAGTCCGCATCCACACATGTTGGCCCAGAGGTTATCCAGTTCCTGCGCCAGGCCAACAAGATTATACGCAACTTTGTTGCAGACGAGTCGCTGTCGCCGTCTGTTTTACTCGCGCCGATGCCAGCCGCCATCCGCCAACTTGTGTGCGACATGGCAAAAGTGTACAAGGTCAACACCAACACGCGCGGATCAGGCAAGCGCAAGCAGACTGTCGTGTTCCGTACGGGCCTGTCGCACGTTCCAGACAACTGGCACTACTTGCCCGAGGAGGTTGCGCAGCGACATAACAACACGCTCAAGGGCAACATGGGGCAGTGGAGTGGCGGAAAGAGCGGTGGCGGCGGTGGGAAGGGCAAGGGCAAGGGCAAGGGCAAAATGCAGGATGGCGGAAATGGCGGCAAGAAGAAGGGCGGCAAGCCTGGGCCTGGCAATGGCGGCGGTGCCAAGGGTGGACCGTCTGGTGTGCGACCCGGCGATGCAGCCACGCCACGGATGGGACACGTAGTTGGTGGCAGTGCGCAGCCGATCGCCCACTCGAACGTCGGACATCGCATGCTGCAGTCCATGGGCTGGCAGCCTGGCCAGTCGCTCGGCTCGGACGGCACAGGCATCGTGCATCCAGTAGCGGCCGTGGTACGATCCAACCGTGGCGGACTCGGTGCAGAGTGAGCACGCCTGACGTGGCTTGGCCTGGCGTGGCTTTGCCTGATGCCCGTTCAAGACTTTTGTGAATACTTGCTTGCTGCATCTGTTTCTTTTGTGGAATGCAATCATCATCTTTTATCGCATTTGTGAGCACCTGCGGTTGCTTTCATTGACTGGTGGCGCGAATGGCGTTTGGGATCATGTGGCTGGATAGTCTCATCGTGTCTGGCGATGGTGGTGCTGTTGGAAGCTGGTCCTGGACGATGAGGAAGTGGCGACCGACAACACATAGTTGCCGCCAGCGTCGGCATCGGCCAGCTTTGGACCATCATCAAGGACCGGCTGCCAGTGGAGCATCACGGCCTGTTGCTCTCGTCTGATGACGACGGCAAGAAGCAGACGGCCCAGGACGCCATGGTGGCCATCAAGGCGTGCTTCAGCCACAGGGACCAGGAGCGTGGCTGAAAGCGCGTGCAACGAATGAAGAGCATGTGGTTCAGAGTCGGGCCGCTGTGCTGGGCTGCAGGTCTCGTGTGCGCAGTCTGGCGTGCATGGCGCAGTGGGCACCAGTGGGCATCAGTAGGTATCATTGGGCGATGCCAGTGTCGTGGCTGTCAACGCCTGTGATGGCCACGACGGCATCAGTGGGCGGAGTGAGATCAGACGGAGTGAGATCAGACGGAGTGAGATCAGACGGAGTGAGATCAGGTGGCAAGTGCCCGACTGATCCGCGACTGATCTGGCCCGTCATCTCGACATGCGCGGAGCAGCAGGAGGAACAAGAGGAGCAAGAGCAGCACCAGGGCAGCAGTGGCAGCAGTGGCAGCAGCAGCAGCAGTTGTTGTTGCTGCAGGCGCCGTGAGCCGCGCAGCCGCACGCCCGGCCGACAGCAACCTCGAGTACGGCAGCCACTACGGGCTGGCAGCACCCAAGCCGCAAGGTGCGTGGTGCGGTGCTGTGCCAGCTGTGCAGTGCAGTGTGGTGCACACTCTTTGTGCACGCACTCTTGCCTGCTTCTCTGGCGGGCCAGCCAAGTCAAGCCGTGCACTGGGCAGGGCAGTGCCGTGCTGGCTATGGCTGGCTATGGCTGGACAGCGTGTCCACACACGCACACACGCACACACACACGCACACACACACGCACGCTCATGCCCGTGCCCGTGCCAGTGCCCGTGCCCGTGCCCAGCCAACGCCGCCCGCAGCAAATTTGCTTGAACGGCGACACGCACCGCGCGAGCGAGCGAGGCTGCTGCCCGCCGCCGCCGCCGCTGTAAAACTGACACTGAAACATTTCTGCGTCCCATTGCCCTTGGCGTCTGCCTGCGTCTTTGACTTTGCCCAACGCTCTTGTGCACCAACCGGCCGCCCGCCCTGCAGCCGACTACGCCCTCCCGTACAGCAGCCCGACACCGCCGCCGCCGCCGCCCCCGCCCGCTGTGTACGCCGTGCCCTACGTAGCCGCAGACTCTTCTCCGTCTCCGCCGCCGTCGCTGTCGCCGCCCCCGCCCGCCGTGTACGACATGCCGGCCTACAACAGCATCGTCTATCCCCGTACGCCGCACAACGACGACACCGTCGTCTACGTGCCGCCCGTGCCGCCCGTGCCGTCGGGCACGCCTGGTGTGCCCGGTGTGCCAATGACGCCCGGCGTTCCCAGCACGCCTGGCAGCCCAGGAACTCCCGGCACTCCTGGCACTCCCGGCACTCCTGGCACTCCCGGCACCCCCATCACGCCTGGTGCACCGGGCACTCCCGGCAACCCAGGAACGCCTGGCAACCCAGGAACGCCTGGCAACCCAGGAACGCCTGGTGCTCCAGGAACGCCTGGTACTCCCGGCACTCCCGGCAACCCAGGAACTCCAGGCACTCCCGGTACGCCTGGTGCACCGGGCACCCCAGGTACTCCCGGCACTCCCGGCACTCCCGGCAGCCCAGGCACGCCAACTGTTCCTGGTGCACCAAACGTCCTGGTGCACCGGGCGGCCCGTCGACCGTGCCCATGATCACCGTGTCCGGCACCGTCATGCCGTCGCCCACCGGCTCGCTGGGCGTGGTGCCCGTGGTGCCGCCCAACGGCTCGGCCCAGGACCAGGGCAACGGCAGCAACAACAGCAGCAACACGCCGCTGGTCCTCGCCATCGTGCTGCCCGTGATCCTGCTCGCCCTCGCGGTCGCCGCCTTTGTGTGGAAGCGCAACCGCCGCAACCGCGACGATGCCGGTGGTGCCGCCGGTGGTGCACCAGGCGACGACATCAGCCAGGCGCCCCGCCCCGCGGCCTACGCCAACCAGCTGCCCGGCCCCGAGACGTCGTCGAGCACCTCGTACGGCAACACCTTCACGCCCGGCCCCGGCGGCGACATGAGCCAGGCGCCCCGCCCCGCCACCTACGGCAACGCCCTCCCGCCCCCGACCACCGGCGTGTCCGAGTACGGCATGTCCTCGTCGGCCCCCGGCAACCCTGCTGGCCCTGGCGGCTACGGTGCCGGTGGTGCCGGTGCTGCCGGCGGCCCCAACTACGCCGCCTACGCGATTGGCGGTGCCGCGGTTGCTGGCGCCGGTGCTTACGCCGCCTACAATCCCGGCGACGACCGCGAGGCTGTCCTTGTGGGCGCCGATGCTTCTGGCGCCGCTGGTGCCGCTGGTGCCGGCTACACGACCACCACGACCACCACGACTCACGCCGATGCGTTCGCGTCGGACATGTACGCCGTGCTCGGCGCCGGCGCCGTCGTTGGCGGTGCTGCCGCCGCCGGTGCCGCTGCTGCCGGCGGCCGCAAGGGCCAGACCACGACCACGACCATTGAGGAATCGTCGACCACGACCACGTCGCAGCAGCGCATGAACGGCGCTGCCGGTGCTGCCGCCGGTGCCGATGCGTCGGGCTACGGCCGCTCGTCGCGCATCGACGCGGCCGCCATCCAGGACGAGGAGGAACGCGTCACGCTCAACTACACGGGCGCTGCCGTCGCCGGTGCTGCCGCCGTCGGTGTGGCTGGCGCTGCTGCTGCTGCTGCTGCCGGCTCGGGCAAGCGCGGCCAGGCCTCGACCACCACCACCACGACCACCACCACCACCACGACCAAGGGCGGCAAGGGATCCAAGACCGTCACGTCGGACGAGACCGCCCTCCTCATCACCGAGGAGTCGGACGAGTTTGCGGCCGTTGGCACCCGCGACGGTGTCGATGACGCTGCTGCTGCCAAGGCTGCCGAGGGCAGCAACGGCGGCCTCTTTGGCGCGATCGCTGCCGCCGGTGCTGCTGTTGTTGCCGGTGCTTCGGCTGCCGTGGCCGCCGTGGCCTTCTCCAAGGCCGACAGCGACGACGAGAACAAGGACGCAGACGACATCGAGACAGGCGAGTACCGCGCGGTTTCTGGTGGCGCGGCGACGAAGCAGATCACCGAAACCACCGTCACGACATCCGAGACCGAGACCTTTGTTCCCGGCACGGTTGCTGGTGCTGCCGCCGTTGGCGGTGCTGCTGCCGTCGGTGGAGCCTCGTACGCTGCCTTTGTTGCCAACGCTGGCAAGAAGGATGGCAGCTCGACTGCCACTGCCACCGAGACCACGTCGACCACCACCACGACCAAGAAGCTCGTCAAGAAGGGCGGCAACGGCGCTCCCGTTGTTGTTGGCGCCACGTCTGTCACCACCACCAAGGTCATCAACGATGACGGTGTCCTCGTGTCTGGTAAGCACGCATGCGATGGCAATGGCAATGGCCTTGATGTGTGAGTGCAGTGCACTGATCGTGTCCTCCTTCCATTCATTTCTGCAACAGAAACCGTCGAGGTCGACCAGGACGCCAAGGACAGAGTTGTTGCCGTGCCCAAGTCAAACGTTGTCGAGGCCGACAACGCTGGATCCAGCAAGAACGACGCGATCCTCGCTGCTGCCGCTGTTGGCGGTGCTGCTGCCGTCGGTGGCGCCTCGTATGCCGCCTTTGTTGCCAACGCGGGCAAGAAGGACGGCAGCTCGACTGCCACTGCCACCGAGACCACGTCGACCACCACCACGACCAAGAAGCTCGTCAAGAAGGGCGGCAACGGCGCTCCCGTTGTTGTTGGCGCCACGTCTGTCACCACCACCAAGGTCATTAACGATGACGGTGTCCTCGTGTCTGGTAAGCACGCATGCGATGGCAATGGCAATGGCCTTGATGTGTGAGTGCAGTGCACTGATCGTGTCCTCCTTCCATTCATTTCTGCAACAGAAACCGTCGAGGTCGACCAGGACGCCAAGAACAGAGCCGTTGTCACCAACCTGGACTCGCTCTCGTCGGGTGATGCCGTGACCGTGTCGCGTTCCGATGCTGCTGGTGTCACCACCACCACCACCACCACCACGACCACGACGACCAGCGATGGTGCCGGCCGCAAATCCGTCCAGCTGGCCGACACCAAGCGCTCGTCGTCCGATGCTGCCATGACCGCTGCCACCGGCGTCATTCTCTCTGGCGGCGGTGCCCGCCCCACCACCAAGCGCACGGACAAGACCAACTGGATCCGCGGCGAGCAGGTGATTCCTGTCAACCTCTCGCAAGACGAGCACGCCGCGACCGTGGGCGACGAATACGAGGACCTCAACTCGTACCACCCGCCTGCGCCGACCTCGCACGTTGTCGTGGCCATGTACATCCCGCAGAAGCCCGACGAGATGCTCCTGCAGCCGGGCGACCTGATTGGTATCGAGCGCACGTACAAGGACGGCTGGGCACGTGGCCAGAACATCTCGCAGTCGCGCAAGCGTGCCATCTTCCCGCTGGCGATTGTCACGCCCATCGTGTCGGGCCCAACGCAGACGGTGCGCAAGATGCGCGGCAACGTGTGGATGGGCAGCGGCTCGCCGCCCAACACGCCCCTGACGCCCGGCACGCCCGAGGAGCAGCAGCAGATGATGTCGCTTGAGCAGCGCGAGGCTGAGCGCGAGGCGCTGAGCAAGATCACCCCGCGTGACGACTCGCTGCGCCGGCTCAAGAAGATCCAGCGCACGTCTGTCGGTGCCGGCGGTGTGACGACCTCGACCACCACCACCACCACGCAGTACGTGGACGGCGTCGTGTCGTTTGAGGACCGTCGTCGCTACGTCGAGAACGGCGATGGCTTTGTGTCGCTTGATCGCCAGTCGCTGCACTCATCGTCGTCCGAGGAAACCAGCGGACTCCCCAGCCAGAGCCAGTAATCGGTCTCGCGGCCCCCCTTTTGTGCTCCTCAACGTGTGATCCCAAGAACCCAGCTCTCTCCCCTCTCTTTCCCCCCTTTTTCCTTTCACGCTCATCCACTATCGGTCGTCTCAATAGATTCATCTTGTATGAACAACAATGAAGCAGTATCAGCAACAGCAAGCTGTTTTGTGTGAGGTGCACATGGTCTTGTTGTGTTGGATGATGCACAGATGGATGCTAGCGGTCAAGAGGGGATGAGAGTGCCGGCGCGTCGTTCAGTTCATGCACTGCTATGCCTCCATGCTAGCCGCTCACGGTAGCCTCAACGCGCACATGCAGCTCGTTAGACTGCGGCCGTTCAAGTACTCGGCGGTGCGTACGGCGGAGCTACTCAAGGACTGGCTCGACCACCCTGCATCTCAGGGCTGGTCGTTTTTGCAGATCATCCAGATCTACTGCAGGTGTGTGTGTGTGGTGTGTGTGTGTGTGTGTGTGTGTGTGTGTGTGTGTGTGTGTGTGTGTGTGTGTGTGTGTGTGTGTGTGTGTGTGTGTGTGCCAACGACTGCCACCATGCGCGAGTTGCAGGGATCTGACCGCCTGCTCCCTTCTGTGGCGTGCTGTTGTGATGCAGTGCCATCCGTCGCGTGCTCAACTGGTTCAACAACTACCGCATCTACCTGCTTGCCCGGCAGGCGGTTGGTCTGCTGCCTGGCGGCGAGGGCGAGCTGTCGTTTGCGGACATGGACGGCGACGGAGATGGCGATGGCGACGGAAGCCGAGATGAACTGGACGTCCGCGCAGATCTGGCGGACGGATCAGCCGGTCCCGAGTCGCTTATGCTGGTGCACAGTCTGCTGTCCTCGTCGTCGTCATCGTCATCGTCCTTGTCGTCAATGGCTGGCGCAGAGAGCGGAGGCGAGAGGAAGCTGGCGCGCCACGCCGACCACGGCGGTCCTGGACACGACGGGCAGTGGCAGCAGCCACCGATGCACGGCGCGCCGGGCCAGGTGCACAAGCGGCAGCGCACCATCGAGTCGATGCAGCTGTCCAATCTGCAATGAAGCGCATCGATCGAGTCACGCCAGTCACGCAATGCCAGACTACCGCAAACAAGCGAAAACTCTAACAAAACAATAACAAAACGATAACAAATCGTAACAAAACGATAACAAACGGCAGCAACCGATGAGTGACGCTGGCCGAGACGCTCTGTTCTTTCTGGACGATGCCGGCGACGCTTCGCTGCTGTCTGCCGCTGCTCGCCCGGCGCCTGCCACTCGCCTGTCGTTTGTGCCCATTGGCAGTGAGCCGTACCAGCACCAGCACCAGCACCAACTCCACCACCGGCACCAGCAGTACCAGCAGTACCAGCAGCCGCAATGGTATGGTCGGGGCAACAACAGTCGCTTCGACAGACCGCCCGACGACGACGAAGAGGCTTTGCTGGACTACATTGCCAACTCGGACTTTGGCGTCTCGTCCCGCCCGCTCTTGCCTACGTTAGCGTCGCACTCGCTGCTCGATGACCCGGCGGCGGTCAAAGTGCCGTCGAGCGCACCGGTGCGATCGGATGTCGGTGGGCGAGGTCGCGGTGGCAGACCGCTGCAGCTGTTTGACGATCGTGTGCCAGTCGATGCGGTCTATTATCGCCCGGGGTTGCAGCCAAGAGTCAAGAGGCCAGTGACGACAGCCCAGCTCTTGGACATCGACTCGGACAGCGACGACGTGTACGATCCGTTCATGGAGAACGAGGGCGAGATGGCATACGACTCGGGCGACCTCGGGCGTTTCTACAGGCGTTCAACGTGGCCCGATTTGCCAACAAAGTTCGATCGCTATAGCGGCGCAGATGGCTTTAATGGCTATTTCGACGAGGATGGTTTTGATGGCTATTACGAAGAGGAGGGCTTTGATGACTATTACGACGCGGATGGCTTTGATGGCTATAGCGGCGCAGATGGCTTTGCTGGCTATTACGGCGCAGATGGCTTTGCTGGCTATTACGACGCGGATGGCTATCTGTCGGGCGCAGACTCGGACTCGGACTCGGACTCTGGCATGTCGGGTTCGGAGGACAGCGACTCAGACGATGAGTCGTCCGTTGAGTTGGATATTGATGAGCTGGACTTCTATCCGGACGTCCCAGTGTACGCTGAGCCGGACTTCGACGAGATAGACTTCTATCTCGACGTCCCAGTGTACGCTGAGCCGGACTTCGACGAGATAGACTTCTATCTGGACGTCCCAGTGTACGCTGAGCCGGACGTCGACGAGCTGGACTTCTATCTGGACGTCCCAGTGTACGCTGAGCCGGACTTCGACGAGCTGGACTTCTATCCGGACGTCCCAGTGTACGCTGAGCCGGACGTCGACGAGCTGGACTTCTATCTCGACGTCCCAGTGTACGCTGAGCCGGACTTCGACGAGCTGGACTTCTATCTGGACGTCCCAGTGTACGCTGAGCCGGACGTCGACGAGCTGGACTTCTATCTGGACGTCCCAGTATACGCTGAGCCGGACTTCGACGAGATAGACTTCTATCTGGACGTCCCAGTGTACGCTGAGCCGGACTTCGACGAGATAGACTTCTATCTGGACGTCCCAGTGTACGCTGAGCCGGACGTCGACGAGCTGGACTTCTATCTCGACGTCCCAGTGTACGCTGAGCCGGACTTCGACGAGATAGACTTCTATCTGGACGTCCCAGTGTACGCTGAGCCGGACTTCGACGAGCTGGACTTCTATCCGGACGTCCCAGTGTACGCTGAGCCGGACTTCGACGAGATAGACTTCTATCTGGACGTCCCAGTGTACGCTGAGCCGGACTTCGACGAGATAGACTTCTATCTGGACGTCCCAGTGTACGCTGAGCCGGACGTCGACGAGCTGGACTTCTATCTCGACGTCCCAGTGTACGCTGAGCCGGACGTCGACGAGCTGGATATTCTTGACGCGGCCGATCTTCATGACAAAGAATCACACATGCGACAGTCGTTTACTGGCGGTCCATCTACGTGGCGTGATACTCGTGCGAGCGATACTGAGGATGACGACGAGGACGAGCTCATCAGCCATCCGGGGCTTGGCCTTCGTGGTCCTAGCCCACGAGTTTCGGTCATCCACAAGCCGCAGTTCCAAGAGATCTTGTAAGCAGATTAAGCCTCTCGCAGACAGGCTGCTCGCTTGAAAACCCCTGCATTCATTGACGACGACTTCATCGATTTTGGCGATGTGGGCGTCAACAGCCACGGCGGGCAGTGGACGGCTGTGACGGCCAATAGCGTCTCAAAGACCCAGAAGCGCAAGCAGAAGAAGCTTGATCGCCGCGAGAAGCGTGCCAAGCTGCGTCAAGAGGCCGCCGAACGCGCTCGCCAGGCTGGCTATCTCATCAACGACCTCGCCAAGTCCGCATCCACACATGTTGGCCCAGAGGTTATCCAGTTCCTGCGCCAGGCCAACAAGATTATACGCAACTTTGTTGCAGACGAGTCGCTGTCGCCGTCTGTTTTACTCGCGCCGATGCCAGCCGCCATCCGCCAACTTGTGTGCGACATGGCAAAAGTGTACAAGGTCAACACCAACACGCGCGGATCAGGCAAGCGCAAGCAGACTGTCGTGTTCCGTACGGGCCTGTCGCACGTTCCAGACAACTGGCACTACTTGCCCGAGGAGGTTGCGCAGCGACATAACAACACGCTCAAGGGCAACATGGGGCAGTGGAGTGGCGGAAAGAGCGGTGGCGGCGGTGGGAAGGGCAAGGGCAAGGGCAAGGGCAAAATGCAGGATGGCGGAAATGGCGGCAAGAAGAAGGGCGGCAAGCCTGGGCCTGGCAATGGCGGCGGTGCCAAGGGTGGACCGTCTGGTGTGCGACCCGGCGATGCAGCCACGCCACGGATGGGACAGGTGGTTGGTGGCAGTGCGCAGCCGATCGCCCACTCGAACGTCGGACATCGCATGCTGCAGTCCATGGGCTGGCAGCCTGGCCAGTCGCTCGGCTCGGACGGCACAGGCATCGTGCATCCAGTAGCGGCCGTGATGCGATCCGGCCGCAGCGGACTCGGTGCAGAGTGAGCACGCCTGACGTGGCTTGGCCTGGCGTGGCTTTGCCTGATGCCCGTTCAAGACTTTTGTGATACTTGCTTGCTGCATCTGTTTCCTTTGTGGAATGCAATCATCATCTTTTATCACATTTGTGAGCACCTGCGGTTGCTTTTATTGACTGGTGGCGCGAATGGCGTTTGGGATCATGTGGCTGGATAGTCTCATCGTGTCTGGCGATGGTGGTGCTGTTGGAAGCTGGTCGGCTGGCGCTGCGCTGCCATCGATTCCGCCGCTCATGATGCTGGCGAGCGCGGGGATTCGCGTGATGAGTGGCAGCCGGACAGCATTGATGCCCTTGTTGTTGATGCTGATCTGTCTCCGATATCGCGGCGGTCCATGCAGCATATCCAGATTAACCTTGTGTGTCCATGGGCCGGCTGTAACCGTCTTGCCATCCGCCACACCGGGAAGTCGCGGAAGTCGCGTCGTGTCAACCCTCGCGCCATGTGTGCTCCTGTGATCAGCGGCCGACCCCATCGACGCTGCGCTCTGCGGATCATGCGGCACACACGACTCGGCGGCCGGCAGTCCACAATGCGCGTGCCCGACCAAGTCACTGACACCGGTGACGCACTCTATCGGTTGCCGAAGTACCGGCATCCACATGATCAGTGCACCTGTCTCCTGGTCGTATTTTGGCAGCGACTCGAGCACGCTGCGCAACGATCGGTGTCGCACGCGGATCCCTGGCGCGTGCCGCACAACGGCCACCTCGACGGGCGGCCGGTCGTGCGGCTTGAGCGGCTTGATGTACCGGTGCTTGATTCGCCGTTTCGGGGTCTTGGGCCGTACCCACAACGCCGCGCGGTTGGCCACACGCCCTGCAGCTCTGGGTTCGCTGTCGGCCCCGTCGTCAGCGTCGACTGTCCCACGCGGCGTGCTCTGTATCGCCGTCATGGTTGGATGCCGGCTGGTGCAGACGCGTCCGAAACTTGCGGCCGCCGCGCTGCGACTTGCGATAGGCGTGGCTGCTTGTGGTGCTGGCACTGCTATGACTGTCCACCTCATCGACGTCGCCTGCATGGCCGCCGCCGATCCCATCGTTCGGATTGGGCCCGCCAGCATTGCCTGGCTGGCCATCAAGCGATTCGAATGCGCCAGCCTGTAAAGTATCGCCTCCACGGCTTGCAGTGCCTCGGTTGCTGCCATTGCCTCCACCACCGCCACCACCACCGCTTGCACCGTCTCTGGCCGCCTGTGCCGGCTTCTCTTCTGGCTCCTCGGAGACCTGTTTGACACTGGGAGCAACGCTGGCCCGTCGGCCGGCCGGCATGCCGTCGTTGATCGGTTTCTTGGAGATGTGCATGCCCGAGGATGATCGACGAAACTGTCCTCGGGGCGTTGAAGTGGATAGACTGAGCGATCGCTCAAGGTCTTGGAGCGTCATGAGCGGCCCGACACCGCCCTCTGACGACGACTGCGCCTGCGCCATCGACACGAGCGCTTCATCGTCGTCTGTCACGGGCTCCTCGGTGTCGTCTGCAGCTCGGTCGGGATGCTGCCCAACCGGAAACATCCGGTACTTTGGCATATTGAACTGAGCGTCTCGCCTGCCGATGCCAACGACCCTTGGTGTGCTTTCCTTGTTGCTTTCTTGCTTGCTGGGCGAGACAAGGAGCAAGGTTTGAACGCAGCCTGGGTGGAGAGGCAAGGGGGATCGCAGAACAAAGAGGATGCGGGCAAGTCGTGGATGGCAACGCCAACTTCATTCGCGTCACAATCAGCACAACAGACACCCCCCAACGACATCCACGACCGCGACTCGTCGGCGTGCGATCTACCGGCGTGCAAACTCTGCGCTGATGCCGACTCCAGGGACAAGTCGGGATCCATCCAGTGCACTTCGGGCAGCCGCCGACTCTTCCACGGACTCGTACTCTACAAACGCAATGTCTGTCCGGCCAGGCACCATGCGCACTTCTTTGAACCCAGCATATTGCTGGCAGAGCGTTGTCAGCGACTCTTCCGTCGTGGTATCGGGAAGCTTGGTCAGGAACAGGATCTCGTTGAGCTCTGTGCGAGCATCCCAATGGCGCCGCGTCAGTTTCGGCACACCAGCCAAAAGCGAGTGCCTGCGATTCCATCGGATCGGATCTGCACGTACCGGATTCCTCAACCTCTTCCTCATTGTCCTTGAGCCTCTTGACGTCTGGGCCGTCCATCTCCATGCCAACATCCGCATCTTCGTCGTCATCGTCATCGTCATGGGCAGGCCGCTTTGCTTTGCTTCCCTTGAACATGGTGCCATCACGCATCTTGATGGCATTGGACTTTGTCTTTGCAAACACAATGGACTGGCAGGGGAGTGGGTCGCAGGAAGAGTCAGATCCATGCAGCGTGCAGCCAGGCGCCAGGCCGACGCACGGCCCGCCTACCATTGTCTTTCTGTAAAAGAGGAAGCCCTGCAGCGATCGCATGGCTGTCTTGGCTGCCTCTACTGTCTCGAACACAATGAACGCCTGGCCACGCATCTTGGTGGTCTTGAGAGCAACAACGTCCAACACCCGGCCGTGCTGCGAGAACAGGTAGTAGAGCGACTCCCGAAGCTCTGCAGACACCGCCGCAACCCGCCGCCAAGCCCAGGAACCAGCAGCAGCAGCAGCGTCCGGCCGTGCAGTCGCAGCCATGTTGTGTTGCCCGCAGGTGCCAACGCCAACAGTCGCAGCCAGAGAGCCGGTGTGTGAGTGTGTGCGCCAGCAGAAGCGCAGAGGCAGGCCGAGCCAGAGGCAGGCAGCGACCCACCCTTCTTCTTGACCTGCTCGTCCAGGTTCCTGACGTAGAGCGTCTGGTTCGGTGCAAGCGAGCCTGCTCCTGCTCCTGTGTCGCCAGCTTGTGCGGACATGACGATCCGAGATCTGGCAGCGGTTTCGGCGTCGGTGGGCAAGTCTGTTGACCGTCGGCCGCGTGGAGTTGTGCAGCCGCAACCATGGTGCCAGTGGTGCTGGGCGGCGGGTCATGCTTGTGAATGGAAGAGCGTGCATGGCTCGCTGCGGTGTGTTGCTTGCTCTTGGCTGTGTGTATCTGGTTTGTATGAACAACTTACACTAATACAATTTGTTTGACATTGGCGAAATACAAAACAAGAAGGAGCTTCGATGGCGCAGTCGGTAGCGCGTGAGTCTCATAATCTCGAGGTCGTGAGTTCAAGCCTCACTCGGAGCAACTTCTTTTTGCCTGGCTACTCTGCTATCCAGAACAGCCACTCTGTTCGCTCTCTCCTTTTGCCAGCCACGCCACATACTCTGCCCGCTGCGCACTGTCTCTGCGTCTGCCACGCTCAGGCACTCTCCAGTTGCGTCCACTCGCCACTTCGTGAATGTACGCGTTTCCTCAGGCTGCCCATGGTGTGTTCCAGCGTACTTTATGGATACATCACCATGGACGTGTCGGACCAGGGGGATGACATAACTGAGGGATCTACGCACGGCCTAAAGCTCGAAAGGGTATGGCATCTAGTGTCTTGGGGACTGGGAATCGTCTTGGAATGAACTTTGGCATCACTTGAACAGCCAGCAATGGGCAATGTACCTGCTGCTGCTGCTTGGCATTCGACCGTTCGTTTGTTCATTCATCTGTCCCTCCAACCATCCCTCTCTCCGGCCATCGTCGGCAGAGGGCATGCAGGAGAACAGCAAGCGGCCAGGCAGATGCGATCCACCGACATCCACTTGACATCCACAAACATCCACCGGCATTCGACGCGATCTTGGCTTGCGCGACAGAAACCAGCCGCAGCAGCAATGCGGCGCAAGGCTCCGATGCAACCAGGACCTGTGCACAGCGCCTGTGCACCGCAGCTGTGCCGGCAGAGCGAGAGAGCGATGGAGCGAGGGACCCAGCGGCAGTCTGTGCAGCACACAACCACACACAGGCAAGTGAGCGCATGCATACCGCCAGCGTCCTTTGGTTGCAGCCACACCAACACAAAACAGACAGCCTCCGCTGCCGCCGCTGCTGTCAAAACGTCTGCCCACGCAAGCAAGTCTGTAGTGCGGCACTCGCTCCTTGTGCACCCGGCCGCTCTGGACTTGAAGGGCAGCGACCATGCCCAGCTACCCGGTCATCCAGCCGCTCAGCCGCCCAGCCTTCCAGCCGCTCGGCCGTCTGTCTGCTTGCCTGATCGGGATCGCAAACAACACTCCCGCCTTGACCGTCCCTTGACAGCACCTGCCTCCAGAGCATGCAGCGACTTGCCTCTGCAACCCTCTTTCGGCCTGTCAACCTGTCAGCCTGCCAACCTGCCAGCCTGTCAGCCTGTCGCATCCCAGACACCTGCGGCCATACCAAACTCACTCTTGGGGTCACATCCACGGCGAAACGCGCGATTCCGGGCAGGCTGGTCGGACGGTCGGTCAGTCGGTCAGTCGGTCAGTCGGTCCGTTGGCTCGCAGCCGTGCAAGTCCCCTTTGGCAGCACAGAGTGCGGCCCCTTGCAATCCGCAATGGCAGCCGATCTCAACCCAAACCCGCCCTGCCCAGACCCGCCCCGCTCCGCGATGGCAGACAGGTGCGCTCCATGGGGCAATCACGACTGCAAACGCCGCCCAGCCATTGGATCTTTTGAGCAGCAAGTACCAGCGGCAAGCACGAGCACGAGCGAGCCGCGTCGCGTCACGTCGCGCCTTGGGGGTCAGCGGCTCGCTTCGGTCAGCACCGTCAGCACCTGCGTCAGTGTGGGCCGAGCGTGGTTAGCGTGCGGATCGACGTCAGTGGCAGGTCGTGGCACACAGCCAGTGTGTGAGCAGCCAGCGTGTGAACAGCCGCCCACACGAGCCAGGCTGCCATCCCAGAGCCGCTGGCAAGCAGGACATGCTCGGGCCAGTCAGCATCGCACGCAGGACAAGAGCATGGACGCGACGACAACAACGATGACGGCAATGGCGACGCTCGCTGGCCAGCCAGCTGTGCAGGTGCATTGGGACGGCCCGTGCACGCACAGCCCGCTCACAGCTCGCGCACAACCCGCACACACACGCAAGCATGCGAGCATGCGACGGACGGACCAGCGGCCCTCTGTGCGTCTCACGGGCCGATGCGCCAGCAGCCGCCCCGTTGTCTGCGAAACCGGCACTGGGCCACACGAGCCAAGCCGGCTGGACTCGCTCACCTGGACACCGAGCAAGGCCGCGGCCCGCGGCACCCGGGCGAGCTCAAGGCGAGCAGGGCAGTGGCCTCGAGACCCCGCTGGCTGCTGCCCTGCTTCCTTGGCCTGCGCACGCCATCGCTGGCTGCTGCACGTTCGTTTCTGCTGCACGTCGTTGCCTGCGCCTGAGATCCAAGCCAGATCACGAAGCAAGACGGAAGCAAGACGGAAGCACGACGGTCGCACGACGGTCGCACGACGGAAGCACGGCACGCAGCCAGCACCAACACGAGCACCAACACGAGCACCAACACGAGCATTAACACGAGCACCAACACGAGCCACGCACAGCCGCCACCCCTCGACTTCTCATCTGGGCTGCCCGCCTCGGTGGCCCGTCTCGGTGGCCCTTTTGTCTTCTCATCTGGATGGCACTTGCGGCGAGTGGCAAAACAGATGCAGATCCAGATGCGCATCGACAGCACGCCCAGCACGCCCAGCACGCGCCGGAGCAGGCTTGATAACATAAGCCGAGCGGAGCCATCCAGTGGCACTATCCGCGTGTGTCACACGCACAGACACACGAGCCACCCCGCTCCTTTTATCAAGGCGGGGCTCTTGCCGCTCCTCGCCGCCGTTCCAACATCGTCGGCAGCATGGTTGCGACCCGCAGCCAGACCCGCCGGCAGCCGCCCCAGACCAGCCGCATGATGACTAGGTCGGCAACGGCAGCATTGCTGCAGGCTGCAACCACCACCACCACCACCACCACCACCACCACCACCACCACTGCTACTACCACTGCCACTGTCACTGTCGCTGCCGCCACCACCACCGCTGCTGCTCCCGCTGCCCGCGACCCTCCAAGGAGGACTGCGGCCAAGCGCACGGCGGACAAGGACGACGACATGGCTCAGGTGCAAGAACAAAACGCGCACGGCGCAACGTTCCTGCCAGTGCCTGCTGCACCCGAAGCACCTGTCGCGTCTATCGCACCTGCCGCACCTGCCGAATCAGCCATCCCTGCCGAATCAGCCATCCGTGCCGAATCAGCCACTCTTGCCGAACCCGAGTTACATGTAGCACCTGCCAACTCAGCCACTCCTGCCGAATCAGCCATCCCTGCCGAATCAGCCACCCCTGCCGCGCCTACCGACGCCGCCACTGCCCGCCAGTCTTGTAAAAGACCTGCGGCCACGTGTGAGGCGGTCGACGACATCGGCTCAAGTCTAGGAACAAAACGCCCACGGCGTCACGCGCCTGTCGAATCTGCCGCACATATCGCACCTATCGCCACTATCGTCCCTGTCACTCCTGCAGATCCTGCGGATCCTGCTGGACCTTCCGCGCCTACCGCCCCTGCCGCCGCCTTTACCGCCACTATCGCCGCTGCCCTCACTGCTGCCGTCTCGCCGGCCACCTTGGCTGCCACTGCTGCCCGCGATGCTTACATGAGTATCGCGGCCAAGCATGAGGCGGCCGAGGCGGCGGCCGACTCGCCTGCATTGGCATGCGCAGCCAAGATGGCGGACAAGCTCATGGCGTGGTCGCAGGTATGCATGCTTGACGAGCATGCTGTCCATGCACGCCTTGTTTTCTATCCATGTATCCTGTTCTGACCACCATGCTGCCGAAATGCGTCTCCATCCAACTACTACAGGGCGACCCAGCTTCCATTGTGGGCGACTACATTGACAAATGGCAGGATAATATCAGGCGCGAGCATCTCATATTGTCAGGGTGCCGAGATCAGGAGGCGTACAACGGTGAGATCAGCAGAGATCACCGCAAGGAAGTCATCAGCTGGATGTGCGAGGCCTCGGACACTTTCAGGCTCCAGCGCAGGACATTCCACATGGCGGTCAACTACTTTGACGCGTACATGGCGGTCCACTCCTGCAAGGTGCGGCTGGGGAAAATCCAGCTGCTGGCGTCCTTCTGTTTATTCGAGGCTGCAAAGATCCAAGGTGGGGATCCTGCGCTCATCATCCTTGGCCGTTTGTTTCTCCATATCTGTCCAATCCAGTGCTGACGTGTGGCTGCTGTGCACAGGAAAGTGACGGTCATCCGGAGCTGTCTGCTTTTGTTGAGGCCGCCGTCGATGACCCCACGACGGACGCCGACAGAGCACAGTGGCTGGCTGATCTCTCCACGCAGTTTGCCCGTTTCGAAGCCAAGCTTGTGACTGTAAGCCATCCTCTGCTTTGTTCTGCTGCTGTTTGGTCACTTGAGTGCTGCTCTGCATCGTCAGTCGCTGACATTGCATGGCACATCTGTGCAGCTTTTGGGTGGTGATCTGCTGATTCCTTTGGCAATCGACCAGCTGTGGGGATGCTTCGAGCGGTACAGGATGCTCGATGCCTGCAAGAGGCGAGTCGCGTTTGCCGAATTCGACATGAACTGGCACCGATACATCAACTCGGAGTTCTTTTCACAGGCGGCGTCGCTCCTGGATCACGCGGTCTGCGACGTCGAGTCGCTCAAGTTTTCAAACAGCTAGCTGGCCTCGTCT
This sequence comes from Entophlyctis helioformis, assembly GCA_025526915.1. Taxonomy (NCBI): domain Eukaryota; kingdom Fungi; phylum Chytridiomycota; class Chytridiomycetes; order Chytridiales; family Chytriomycetaceae; genus Entophlyctis; species Entophlyctis helioformis. The sequence continues at coordinate 3,223 of JAHLKH010000226.1, read as the reverse complement.
GCATTCTACCTCGCGGTCATGACCCGTGGATCTTTGTTTGGTATGTCTCACCCTCACCGACCTTGCCTGCTTGTGTTCATGCAGGCTCTTCTTTGACTGTTGCTGTGGCTGACCGTGATGTGCACACGTTTTGCAGAGGTTCCACGCTACCCGGACGACGTTCAGCTGGTTACTGGATTCACCTTGGTCGAGTTGGTAGAGTGCGTCATATTCATGGACCGATTCAGCATCTCCCACATCACCAAGCTCGTCAACGCGCGTCGGACTGTGTTGAACGACCAACAGAGCGTCCTTGGGCTTGACCCTATCGACATTCTGTACAGACAGTCTATCCATTCGAGATTGTCCCAGAATACGTGCAGGATGACGAACAAGACGACTTTGGTAACGGATAAGCAAAACAAGACTGCACACTCTGCACATTTGGGATCCACAGTCCTCTCATGCGCTCATTGATGCAGCTCCACTTGACACTTCCTTTCATTCTCTCTCCATATTGTGCATGCCGATATTGCCCCCTTCCCCTCACCTCCATTCCCATCGCCGTTTCTCTTGTGAGATGCCATCTTGGCGACGCCGATCCGGAATACATATCCATCTACCCAGTGCGTGTTTGAGAAGCGAGACAGATGTGTGGAACGGGCCGCGACTTGGCTGCCAATCAAGGCACAACAGCAAGCAGCTCAAGTGCAGTGACTTGCTGCGAGTGCCTGGTGGTGGTGTGGCTCATCTGCGCGCATTTGGCGTTCCTGGCGTCGACCACAATGGCGTCGTTATCACGAGCGAGATTGAGCGCAGTGTCGCAGTGTCGCATGATGGGCACCACTCTGGCGGATGGGACGCATCTGCCTTTGGGGACCATGCCAAGCGGTCGACGCGGTCGAAGGTGCGAGGCATAGATCAACAAGAGCCTGACTCGCCAGGACGAGCTGTCAGTCGAGGAGCACGCGGCGATCGAGCGGACTCTCACATTGACGCGATGCCTTTGGTGCGGTCGTTGAGACGTGTCAGTCGCTGTTGTGCCGCCCGTTCTGACTGATACCGAGGCTTCCGGCTGATGCTCCTCCTGCTGATGCTATGCTTGCTGCTGCTCCTGCTGCTACGGGCCGCAGAGATTCGTCAGTCAGCACGGCAGTCCACCACTGGCAAAGCCGCATGGACTTTTGCGTCGGCCTCTGCGGATGGCCGTCAGCGTGCTGTGGCCGCTGAAGGTCCGGCGGGCGAGCGCGCCATTGACGATGTGGTGGGCGAGACCGAGCTGAATGCCCTGGATGCCCTGGATGCCCTGGCTTCCGACAAGCTGGGCTTGGCTTTCCCGAGGGCCAAGAGCCAAGACGCCCGCAACACGATCCCCTCGACTCTCGCACAGCCGGCAACAGCCGCTGTCCTGGGCCGTTCTGGAAAGCTGCCCTTGAGAAGGAAGCTTGTCTCGCGCTTGCTGATCTGCCTGTCGTTGGGCCACGTGACCACACAGCAAGTCCTGCAATGTCACGCGTTCCACGCCGATGCCCGCCGTTCCCCCACACGCTTCTTCTCTCGCGACACGCCGAGCCGCTTGCGCTGATGCCTGTCTTCTTCCGCGTGCCAGCCAGGCTCGCTGACTGCCCAAAGACCTCGGGTCTTGACCGCAGAGTCTTGGCACTCGCTCAATGGCCAAGGGCGTGTTTCGTCATGTCTCTCGGCCGTCAGGGCACAGGATTGTCGGCGTCAAGTGGGTGTTCTCGGTCAAGCCGGGCAAGGACGGCTGGCTGGCGACCTTCAAGGCGTGCCTTGGTTTTGCCCGCAGTTTCATGCAGACCAGGATTGTTGAGACGCACGCGTCCGTCGTTTCCATGCCCGACATGCATAGGATGCTCTCCATTGCAGCGGCTCGTGGCTGGGAGGTCCACCAGATGGATTCAAGACGGCGTTCTGTGCTCCCATGCAGGAGGAGGCGTATGTGCGCTCCTTCCTGGTCTGCCACAGCAGGATGGCCGCGTCTGGCGTCTGTTGCGAGCTCTCTACGGCCTGAGCCAGTCTCCCTGCATTGGTACTGTTGTCAGTGGACGCTCTTCTCAGCCTGGGTTCAGGAAGTCGCACAACGAGCGGTGCATCTTCTTCTCTCGCATGGTCGACAGACGGCCGGCACGTGAACGTGGTTGCCTTCGTGGACGGCCGTCGGATCATGGTGCCTCGGCTCTCGGACGTCCAGCAAGTCCAGGCGGAGCTGGCTGGTCAGTTTGAGATGCCGGATCTGAGATGCCGGATATGGGCGAGCTGAGCAATTATTGGGGGGCGTCACAATCACTCGGAGCCGGCACGCAAACAAGCTGTTGAGCCAGCGGTCGTACCAGGAAGAGATCATTGAAGGGTTTGCATGACTGGCTCGTCCCCTGTCTCTCTGCCGTACGAATCGTCGCTGGTCTTGGTCAAGCGTCTGGAGCCGAAGCCTCACGGGACAGTCTTTGAGACGCTTCTGCTGTAGGAATGCTCATTGTAAGCGGCGACGCAAACTCGCCCGGATCTCTGCATGGCGGGGAACAACTGCTGTCGATACACGCACGATTTCCTGCTTTCGGCATGTGCAGGCCGTGCCTCGCCATGACATCTGCGAACCAATGTCTGCCGGCCATGGGACAATCCGCACAAGGCCGCATGCAGCATTGGCAGTCGCGGTGCAAGTCGACGCTGTCTGGACAGGCCAGTGGCAGATGGCGTTGGTGTCGACAAGTGCGCCAATCACGCATTCATTCCAACAGCGAGTCGCGGCTATCCATTGATCACTTGCGCGGCTTTCGCAGTTCCTTGATCCTCGACTTGAGCCGCTCAATGATGGCCTCGTTGTAATGTTCTGGATCTTCCTCTGCAAGCAGGGCCTGTGCCTGGTCCAGTGTGAGGCCGGCAAGCAGAATATCGGCGACTTCGGCATTCTTGGTAAATTCGAGCGAGTCGATGTTAGCCACGTATTCCGAACCCAGCATGCATCCCACCATCTTGATATTGACGAGAGCGATTGCCAACTTGACGACAACCCATGATGCGTGACCGCCTTTGGAAAGCATGTACTTGACGACGTCGATGTGGCTCGCGGTGAAGGCGGCATCGACTGCTGCTGACGTGAGCTCATGACCAAGAGTCTCGTGGAGCCACTGCACGACATCAAGGCTGCCATTTCCTGCAGCAATAACCGTTGCCTCTGTTGTGCATCCCTCCGTCCTGTGCTCGTGGAGCCAGATGACAATGG
>JAHLKH010000225.1:0-37355 GCA_025526915.1 Entophlyctis helioformis | reverse complement strand
AGATCGAGTATCTGGTCAAGTGGGTTGGCTATCCAGCCGACGACAACACATGGGTCCCAGCCGCCGACATGCGCAAGGCCCAGGACCTCGTCAAGGCGTTCCACGCTCGGCCGACCAAGGCGCCTAAAGGCAAGGCGTCCAAACCGGCTCAGCCCACGCGCGCTGCTCCTGCACCGGCTGCCCCCGCTCCCGCCGCGGCGCCTGCCCCCACGCAGCCCAAGGCATCCAAGTCCTCTCGCTGCAAGCGCACTGTGCCTGCTCCTGCACCAGTGGCCTCTGCTCCAGCAGCAGCCACGCCTGTGGCACCTGCTCCGGCTGACGAGCCGATCGCACCCGCTGCACCCGCATCTCCTGATGATATTGCTGTGCTCCACGGCCTCGCTGATCACACCAGAATATCTTAATTCAGTAAACCATGAAACCTCCAGTTCCAACACCCTCCCCATGTTCCAGCAGAACACACTAAAGAAAAATCACACAATCCTGCACAATCGTCGACCCTCCTTCAGCACTCCCGGTGTCACGCTCTTTGTCATCATATCAGCCAGCATCTTTTCCCCGCCAATCTGCACCATCTTGATGAGTGGCCCTCTGACCCGCTTGCCAGCCGTCACCATTTCCTTGGTAATGTCGCAAATGTGGAAGTGTGCCACGTCCAAGTGACGAACCGTCCGTCGCGATGCCGAGTTGTTTCCGATCTGCACCGCACCATAGTTGTCGCTGAACAGTCGCGTTGGCTCCTTCTGCTCGTATCCCAGCTCCTTCAGCAGGTTGCGCAGCCACACGACATCCTTTGACGCCCAGTTCGCCGCCACGAGCTCCGCCTCAGTCGTGTGCTGCGACACTGTCGTTTGCCGTTTGCTCGACCAGTGCACCAGGCCCGTGCCCAGTTGAATCGCAGATCCCTGTGTCGACTTGCCGCCATAGCCCCCAAAGTTGGCATCCACATAGCCTGACAACACCACTGACGAGCCACCCAGTTCCAGCTCCAAGTCTTTCGTGGTCCTGATGTACCCGAGCAGATGTGTGACCATTGACACATGGCGTGCCGCGGGATCAGATGAGAAGCGACTACAGAAGCCAGTTGCTGCTGCAATGTCCGGCCGAGTGTTCGACGCAATGTACATGAGCACTCCTACAGCTTCAGCGTATGCAAACGTGCCCGCACCCGGCTCCTGCGTTCCGATCAGCTCGCCAGTCGATGGATCCACAGCCTGGCGTTTCGTGACCGGATCGATCACCATGGCCTTGTCGCCGCGGGGAGTCGGAATCAAACCAGGCACTAGCGGCGTAGACACTGATGGACCGACCGTCATCTTGTAGTCAATCAGCAACTCCTCGATGTGGTCCTTCTGCGACAGGAAGATCTTGCGAGCTGCGCGGTCCCGGCGAATCGTCACGCCCAAGAACCGTCTCGGCTCGCCCAAGTCCTTCATCGTGAACTCCTTGCAGAACATCGCCTTTGTCGTATCCACCAATGCCTTGCTCTTGGAGACCACCAACAAGTCGTCGACGTACGCAGCAATGTACACGATCTCGTCGCCCACTCTCTTGATGAACAGGCAGTCATCCATCTTGAGTCGCGTGAACCCATCACGCAAGATGACCTTGACCAGCCGCTCCTGCCACGCGCGCGGCGACTGCGGAAGACCGTACATTGACTTCTTGAGTAGCAACACGTCACCCGGACCATCCTTGAATCCAATTGGCTTCTTGACGTACACCTTTTCATCGAGTTCACCGTAGAGAAACGCCGTGGACACATCCATCTGAGCAATCTCCATGTCCTCAATGGCCGCAATCGACAGCAGCGACCGCCAGCCAGGAGACGTGACGACCGACGCAAACTTTTCCTTGTAGTGCACGCCCCGGGTCAGGTTGTTGCCCATCGCCACAGTCTCGCCTTGAACCGGACAATGAATCCCTCGTCGTCCAACTTGAGATCAAACACCCACTTGGTCCGCAGTGCCTGGATGCCGTCTTCCCATTCCGCCGGCTCCCAAACGTGAAGATCCTCAAACTGCTTCAGCTCCACCTTCATGGCCGCTTGCCACTGTGCCGCCCAGGGGGATGCCAGCGCCTCTTTTGCCGATATCGGGATCGTGACTGTAGAGCCCAATGTCTTGTGGTGCACCGCGTTGATCGCCTCGTTGACCACCTCTCCAGCCGCCGCCTCTGCAGCCGCCTCTCTGGTCGCACGATCCATCGTCTCCGACGAGTGGGGTACGAATGGCTTGGTCTGCACTGTGGCCCGTCCAGATCGACGCGGTTGTTCGACCGCCGCTGGTCCTGGAGCCGCCTCAGGAACCGCTGGTCCAGGAGCCGCCTCCTCAGCCGCCACAGGCAGCCGCCTCCTAAGCCGCCACAGCAGCCGCTCCATCCGCCGCCACAGCAGCTGGTCCAGGAGCCTGGGGGATCGCCTCAACCGCGACATCCTCAAACATCGCGAACACTGGATCATCCAGAAGTGCCTGATCATCCCATGCTGAGTCCTTTGCACGGGTGTCCGTCTCCACGAACCCGACACTGTCTGATACCACCAGCTTGCGACCGTCCCACAAGATGTAGTTGCCCTTGCCAGACGCGTATCCGACGAGACGCATCTTCTGGTTACGGGCCTCCAGCTTGCCAAACGTGTCCTGTGGCTTGCGCGTGATCGCCAGGGTGCCAAACGGACGAAAGTAGCCAATCGAAGGCTTCTCCCCATACAGCGCCTGGTACGGTGTCATCTTGTATCCCAAGCCAGCCTGCGGCAGCCTGTTCGACACGTGCACGCACATCTCCGCCGCCTGCATCCAGAGCTTGACCGGCAACTGCGAGTCCAGCAAGCACGCACGAATCTTGGCATTGATCACTCCATTACGGCGCTCGACTATGCCATTCTGCTCGGGCGTCCTTGGCACCGTCCAGTGGCTTTCGATGCCAGCCTTCCGCAGCATGTCCTGGAACGCACCAGACGTGAACTCGCCGCCGTTATCGCTGAACACCGACTTGATCGGCCACTTGGGGAAGTGCTTCGCCGCCCATGCCATGAAGTCCTTGAACTTGTCGATTGCCGCGTCTTTGGTCGCCACAAACTCGCACCACAGAAAGCGCGTCTTGACGTCGACAATGAGCATCATGTACCGTTCGTGCCCTGTTGCCTCCACCGGGTACTTGCCACACAGATCGAACCGCAGGTCCTCAAACGGCTGCAGTTTCGGATTGGCCGGAGTAGGCAGATGCTTCGCGCGTGTGTTGTTTGCGACCATGCACGACTTGCATCTGCATGTCATCTTCTTGGGGCCTTTCACGTCCATGTCCTCGACCTGTCCCATGAGCCTGATCAGATTCTGCTCGCTTAGGTGACACGTACGCTTGTGCCAGCCATCCAGAGTCGTAGGTACAGTGCGCATCGCCGCCACAATCCGGGCTTTGCTGACACCAGGCCGCGATCCACCCAGAACAGGTTGTCCTGAGCGTGGCTCTCAATCACGACGCGGTTACCAATGGTGATACGCATCCGATCGTCCTCAATAGACAGCGTGCCTCGGCCCTCGCTGACCAGCATGTGTGGCGCAATCACGTTCAATGCCAGCTTTGGGACAACCAGCACGTTGGGTACCGCGAATCGAACTTGCACCCCGCGCACGTTTGACGACACATTCAATGTGCCCCTCGCCGTCGCGTGCACAGTCGATCCGTCCGCCAGACGAATAGGGTGGCGCGTCTCCTCCACGACGTCCGTCAGCATCGATATCGACCGCACGACATGAATGTTCGCGCCCGTGTCCAGCAGGATCTGATCGTCGCTCGCCGTCGCTAGTGACATCAATCTCAAACCCAATGCGGCGACTGACTCGGACGTCTCGGCCTGTGAGACACTCGTAATCGATCGATAAGCTGAATGGGCTTCATTCACCCGGGTACCCGCACCAGAGGGGCCCGCGCCGCCGCCGCCGCCCGTCTTGCTGCTGCTGCCCGTCGACGAGCTGCTGCCCTTGGGACAGTTGCGAGCGATGTGTCCTCGCTGGTTGCACTGGAAGCACTTACGACGCTCCACACGCTTTCCAGGGGGTCCGTGGCCGCCGCTGTCGTCGCTGCCGCTTGCTTTGACATGGTTGACTGTGCTCGACCGGCCTAGCTCCAGGGCTGCGCCTTTGAGATCGCTCATGATGCTCTCGAGTGTCTCCTCAGTCAACTGAAGTGTCGTTGTGCCCCGTGTGCCCACCAGGAAGCCCTGAAGCTGAATCGGAACAAACAGACGCAGTGCAGCGAGTGCCTGCTCGACCTTGTACTCGGTGCCCGCTTGCAGGATGGTGCTTCTTGCCTCGCGCAGTGTAGCCAGCTTTCCAGGCAGGTCCTCGACGCCTTCGGAACGCGTGAGACACGCGATGGCTGACGATGCTCGTGCCACTGCGTCGACCGCCGCGCCGTCGCACTCCTTCTTGAGAGCGGCCCACATCTCGAATGCCGGCTTGTCTGTGCCGTTCGGCTCTCGCAGGATATGGTGGAACTTGTCGTTCGTAGCGCACACTATGGTTGCCGCAAGCTTGGCTGCCTCCTTCTTGCTATCAGCCGAGAGAGCCACTTGTCCGCCATCAGTAGCCGTTGTCTGCATGTCCGCCACATGCTCGCCAAAGCCCGCTGCGTTTGCCAGCGTGACGAACTTCTTGGACCATTGTGGTAACTGGCGCTTGTCGTTGAGTATGTCGAAGTGCACCTGGAACATGACGACCCTTTCGGTCATCGGTGGTCCTGGGCTCATAACCCTGATGATATTGCCGTGCTCCACGGCCTCGCTGATCACACCAGAATATCTTAATTCAGTAAACCATGAAACCTCCAGTTCCAACATCTCCCTCTCTCTCTCCATCTTTCCCTCCTCTCCCTCCTCCCTCTTCTCCTCCTTCCTCCTCTCTTTCTTCTCTTCCCCCTCTCAACCATCCTGCCCCACCTCGCTGCTCTGAGCGCACGGTTCCCCGTCCTGTGTCCTACGCGTCCATTGTTGCCCGCACTTCTGCCTCTCGTGTGTGCAACGCCCCTGCATCCTCTTAGTCGCTGTTCATCCACTCTTCGTTCTTATAAGTGGCTGTCTACGCTGGGGGGAGTGTAACGGATGCCGCCGCAGTCGCGTGGTCACGTGACCTGCTGGCGTTGATCTGGACGCGCCTCGCCCGGACTTGGCTTGGCCCTGTTGTTGTAGTCGTATCCAAGCCATAAGCCTGTATACTCACTGCCCCTCTGCCACCAGACGGCCAGCCGCTCTCGACGAGGACAGTTACACCGGCACTCTTGGCCAGATCGTCGGGTGTGAACGTCTGTGCGAGGCTGCGTGCAAGGTTCTCGTTCTTGGGTTGCGTCGGCACGAACCAGATGTACGTCGCGTGGTACCACCGCAGATCCTCCTCATTCTCAAGCAGACGGATAAAGAACGGCGTGATCATCGTGTATCCAATCAGCAGCACACCGCAGAAGATGGACGCCGTCGGAATGAGAATCTCGTTCCACCGTGTCGACTTGAGGCTCCAGCCGCGCACCCAGTTGAGCTCCACGTCCACAGGCTTCCACTTGCCGTTCTTGAGTCCCACATAGAAGAACATGATCGAGAGCGTGAATGCAAAGTACCACGGCGCAAGGTACATGCCGGCTCGCAGCGGGTTCTTGGATCGGAAGATGATGGTCTTGGTGCTGAGGAAGACGGCCGCCGCAACCACGCCGGCAACGATGGGCGACGTGAACCACGACACAATGATCTTGCCCATGCCGTTGAACGTCCAGTCGATCGCGCCAAAGCCAAACGCCGAGATGCCGACACCCGTGAGTGCGCCGACAATCGAGTGCGTGCACGACACGGGCCATCCCATGTACGTCGCGTACATGAGCCACGTCGACGACGAGATCAGAGCGCACATGAATCCCTCCATGAGCAGCTCCGGACGGTCCTTGAACAGCGCGACGCGGATGATGTTGGAGCGGATGGTGTCGGTTGTCGACGCACCAAGGAGGATGGCGCCGGCTGCCTCGGTGACCAGAGCAATCATGACGGCCTGGAAGAGCGTGAGCGAGCGAGAGCCGACCGACGTGGCAAACGAGTTGGCGACATCGTTGGCACCTGCAGGATGGGCAGCGTGGATGGGCAGCATCGGATGGGCAGCATGGGATGGGCAGCATGGGATGCGGTCGTGTCAGTCACACAAGGCAGAGTCCACTGGCACACGCGACTGCGAGCTCAAGGAATGGCAAGCAGGGATGCAGGCAGGCAGGCATGCTTGGATGCAGACCGCCGCGATGCCAAGCATGGGACGCACCAATGCCGTATGCGTCAAAGAGCGCAAAGAGCAGCGTGAGCACAAAGATCCAAGTAAAGTCGTATGGCTGCATGTGGATGTTGGACCGAGTGACGATGGTGCGCTCGCAGGATCCGACGCTGTTTTATGCTCTGCCAGGTGTCTGCGAGCACGCTGGCCCACAGTTCAGCCGCATCGGAACAGCAGAGCACGGCATTTTGCCTGCTTGGCTCTCATCGGAACTTGGCCAACGCCGGAACTTGTGCGAGCCAATGGCCGGTATTCCGAGAGATCGTCGTCCGCCCCTTGTCCGCCCGTTGCCCGTCTACCGCCCGTCAGCCATCGACAGCATGCACAGTGAGTCACAGTCACATTCGCTTCCACAGAGCGGCTCTCTCTTTGTGTGTCCACATGGCATCTCGTGCTCGTCACTTGCGATTCGTGGATCGAGCTTTGGATCTCGTGGAAAGCACTTGGCCAACCCGACCATCGCGGCAGTCTGTGCGACTCTCAGACGCATGCAACGATGCGAGTGCCGTGCCTGACAGCCTGCAGAGGGCAATCTTGCCAGTGGTGTTGCTGCTGAGAGTCACACCGCACTGCAACACCACCGCGCAGGCCAATCAGAGCCCAATTCTCAAGCCTGCGAATCAGAGCCCGACTCTCAACGGTTGCGCTGTTTGCCACGCATCTGCGAATGCACGACGCAGGCAGCAACAGCATCAGCGACAGCGACAACGACGTGCGACCGTTGCGGGTCGCCGCCGTGACCGAGGCCTGGCCGCTGCCCGGCTTGAACAACGCTCGGCCGTGGGTACGCTCTCCGTGGCATGCGCCGATCCACCATCGCACGCACACACACCCGTTCAGTCACTGACACCACGGCCAGCGCATGAACCTGCTCGCTGTGAGTGGGCAGGACCCGTCCAAAGCGTTCCTGGCCCTTGACGACTCCATCCATGTGTTCGAAGTGGCTGGCGGCCCGTCGCCAGCGTACAGCGACCCGCCGCTCACCGTCCTGCAAACCCGCACGGTGTGTCTCTCTCTTTCCACCCATAGCTCCATCAGTAGCTGACCGACGCCGGATCTGGCTTGACCATGAACGACTTGGCCGCTGACTGGACGCGGCGGCAGGGAGCAGCCATCAACGCCATCCGTGTTGGCCAGCTTGGCACGGAAGAGATGCTGGTGTCTGTCGACGACAACGGCAACGTCCGGCTGTTTTACACGGCCCACCTCTCGCGGCCACCGATCTGTCTGCTGTGAGCCTCGCTCTCTGCGCGTGGGCAGTCGTTGCGGCCGGACTTGGTCTGACTGACGGTGATGCCATAGGACCCAGGACTCGGCTTGGGGATGTGCGCTGCATGGGCCGGGCCGGCTGCTGGCCGTTTCGTCCAACGCGCATATCGTGCGCGTGTATCATCTGGCTGCTGTCGAGTCGTCCAGCTCGTCACTTTCATCTACCGGTGACCGTCACCACTCTTTGGTGCAGAGCGTGACTGTCATGGACCTGCAGTCGGACGCCATGCCGGATGGGTTTGCAGGCGATGCGGCAACAGTGGCCGGCGATGCCAACATCAACGACGGCAACAACGACAACAACGACAACGACGATCGTGGCCTGGATCAACAACCAAGAGAGGCTACAGGACACCCGCTAGGTGGTGTTGACCAACGCGACTTGGTCGGTCATACCAACAATATCCCGTACATCGACTTTACTCCTGACGGGCACCATCTGATCTCCTGCTCGATCGGTGCGTTCATTCCTGCGTCACCTGCCCAGCCCAGCCCACACACGACGCGACCTAACGCATCTCCTTGGCACAGACAACACGTGCAGAGTATGGTCCGTGCGTACCGGCGAGACCGTTCTCCACAGCAAGATCGGCTCAGACTGGTATGCTGCGTGTATCCTCTCCCACTCATCCGCTTCTCCGTCCACTCACGCACTGGCGCGCAGGAACTGGTCATGCAAAGCAATCCGCACAGCAGATATCCGACGCCTTCACCATGCACACGAGATATGGACACATCCGGCACGCATATCGTTCAACCCGTTTGACCGTGACCGCACGTCCGCAGCCGCGGGTGGTCATCCGTCGTTCCAGGAAGCACTCCCGTTCCTCAACCGACTTTATCAGAGGCCTGGTCGGCGCTACACCTGGAGAGCTGCGGCAGCCAGTGATGCGGAAGCGCAGGGACGCGCGTGGCTGAGACCGACAGCAGGCCAGACGCGAGTTGAGGGCTGCTGGGCAGGCGATTGGCGCAGCGGCCCCACGCCGCGAATGGCAGGATGTCGTTGACGGAGCAAACGCGGAAGCAGCGGCAGCAGCAGCAGCAACTGCGGATGCAGATATGGAAGCGGGACTGGGCAACACTGGCGTTGGTCAGACGAGTGGCGACGACGATACGGGCAGCGATTCTGCGGTGCTGGACTCGGACGACTCTGAGTCGGATGCCAGCGATGCCAGCCTGCGGGAACGGTCACGGCTCCTTCCGTCGCGTGAACAGGCAAGCTCGCAATCCCAGTCGCAATCGCAATCGCCTGTCACTGCAAGGGGTCAGGCGGACGAGGTCAACCAAGGTGCAGCGTTTGCGCAGTACCTGGAAGGTGTCTTGGGAAGGTCGTTAGGTATTTCTCCTCAAGTCCTGATGAACGCGGCAGGATATGCTACGGCGGTGGCGCAACAGCAGCCGCTTGATGAGATGATGGAGAGCGAGTATGGGCTCCCGGACTTTAATTCGGGGCTGGACGACGACGATGACGATTATGGCTCTTACGATGATATGGACTCTGACGGGTTTGGCGGCTATCACGACAGCATTAGCGGCGGCAGCAGCAATGACGACGACGACGACGACCGACGACGATCACAAACGATGACGATGACGATGACAACGATGACGACGATGACGATGTTGACTTTGACGTGGATCGGCAGGAGCGGCTGTATGCGCAATGGATGGACGTTCTTTTGGCGTCTGCGATGGAGATCGGCGACGCCTTGCACGAGGACGACCACACCGACGGCGGTGCATCAGCCGCAGTACAAGTGAGATCTGGATCAGATGCACCACATGCCACAGTGTTTCAATCAGCAGCAGCAGCAAGTGCCTCTACGGCCGACGCGAGCCACACCTGCAACATCAGGATCATCGTCGTCGTACGAGACAGCGCCTGAGTCCGTGCCCGAGTCTGCATCGCCGCAATCACCGCATCTGCCGCAGCAACAGCAGCAACAGCAGCATCTCGAAACGGACAGCCCGCTGGGCAACCCCTCCAGTGCCCCACAAGCGGCGTAAATACGGGACGACCGAGCTGGCCACGTCCATGACACCGGCCGTCGATCCGCTGCCGCCGTACATTATCCCTGCACACGACCGTCGAAGACGTATACCTCCTGAACGGCTCCACTCTCGCCGTCGAGTGCCACGTGCCCAAGATCCTGTGCGGGTGGGACACCAACCGGGCCTACCGCGGTCTCGAACGTATGTTGTCTCACGCGCCATGGCTCGCCGTCCTGTTGTCTCATCTCGCTTCACCACGTCGTGTGGAGGTGGGAGGGACACGTGGGCATACTACTGACGACTGCATGCCGCCAGGCCTCTGCATGACTGAATGGATCCCAGAACTCTCGCTGGCCGTGGTGGCCAGCCAGCGTGGCAGGCTAACCGCCATACGCGTGTTGCGGACCACGACACCGGCCGGCACACACAACTACACGTTGGTGCGTCTCCACTGACCACGTGTGTGTGTCGCTCGCTTTGGCAGGCATGCTGACACTACGTGCGCTGGCGGCGGGATTCCACGCTACAGAAACTCGAGTCGTGGTTCCCTATGCAGGGCTCACACCTTTCGCCTATCCTGGCATGAGCGTGTCGCGGCACGTATCGTGCATCGACCCGTCACTGACACGGTTCCAAATTCCACGTGGGTGAGTGCAGCTCGCCTCCCTGTCTGGCTCTTGTCTCCTTGCCCCATCCACGCAACCCACCCAACTGACTGCCCCTCTTACACGATGCACGATGCGAAACACACGATACAGTCACGTACGACTCGCAGCTGTATGTCTACGAGTTGCGGTCGCAGCCCACCCTTTTCAGCATTGAGCGTATCAACCTCTAGCACCCGTCACTCTCTCACACCGTCACCCCTCTGTCGCACATAGAATAAAGCATGGTATATCTTGCAACCAAACCGTGGCGTGGTGCAGGTCTCATATTAACTATGGCGATGTAATGGCGGGTTGGGATGTGCATGGAAGGGTCGAGATGCCGAGGGCGGTAGTGGCGGCAGCGGCGACGGCAGGGTCTCGGTGGGTGTCAGCGAAGGCCGACCATCCGACGCAGCAGATGGCGCCGACGCGGAAGTCGGCTGCGACGTATCCGACGCGGTACTTGAACCATGGATACTTGCGCGGCGGTGCGATGCGTTGTACGAGCCGACGGCCATGGAATGCGGGCCGTGCTGGTTGGGCAATTGGCGGAACGCATTCTGCAGATCAATGTTGAGGGAGTCGTGGGCAGGGAAGAAGCGGCGCGAGCTGATGGACGCGCCTTGGGTGCGCAAACCACTTGGACAGCCGTGTGGACTCTGTTCGGGTTGAGGGATTCGCGTCCATGAGTGTTTTGGCACGTGGATGACGCGCCATGGTACACGTTGCATCCGGTCCGGAAAGCGGGGAGATGACAGTTGAGATCATGAGTATTGAACAGATTGATTGAGCCAGCCAGCCAGCGAGCCAGCAAGTCAACGGGGACTCACCGGCCATGCCCGGATAGTTCTTGGGCGGGTACATGAGAAACGGCTCAGTCACCACCTCGCACAAGACGTCGGAGACCCCTTGCTCTCTGGGCCATCGCCACAATCCCAATCAGGCCTCTCCGTGTCAAATGGCCAACAAGACTGTGCCAGTCACATCGCTAGCAACTGGGAAAAGTGACACTTACGACGTAGGCAGCCGTAGCAGCTGGCACTTGAGACGGTACATGCCATGGACACGCACCGAAATGTCCTGGGTACACAAAGAACAGGCCCGGGGAGCCGTCCAGATCAACGAGTGCGTCAGGCGGCTTGATGACAGTCCCAATGATGGTCTGGCTAATAAGCTCGGTATTGGATGCATCGTCAGGGACCCCCTTTGAGGACGAGCCGCTTGTGTTGGCAGGATGGGGAGACTGTAAGGGCGATTGCTGAGGCTGGTGATGTTGCTGAGGCTGATGCTGCTGGTCAAGAGGCGGATGGGGTGCAGGGTGATGAGAAGCGAGCGACGTAGACAGCGTCGGTGTATGTGCAATGTGCAAATCGTTTGAAGGCAGCGACGGTGAGGCAGAGATGGACGCAGACGACGTGGGATATGGCGCCAGATTGCGGGTCTTGAGCACAATCTTTGAGCGCGTGTTGATGGCCACGCTGCGGTCGTCGGGGGGCTCGCGGCCATGGCGCTCGTGCCCGTCTAGCTGTTGCTGTTGCTGTTGCTGTTGCTGTTGCTGTTGCTGTTGCTGTTGCTGTTGCTGATCGTCTGCACCTGCTGCCTGCTGCACCAGCGAGATGTGGCACAGCAACCCACTACTCATGGCGTGAGTCACACAGCTCTGCCTGGCCTGGCATGGCGTGACGTTCCATTCTGCAGACAGACGCACTTACTCTGGCTCCACGTCTGCAAGACTGACGCCATCCCCAGCCCGACTCTCATCCGGCCTTGCGTCAGGACCCGTGTCTCGCAGCAGTTGCAGGATCAGCGGCGGGTTGCTATTCGGTACACCGACGGCCACAGCCACGGCCACGCAGGCGACGCGGGTCATTCAAGCCACCGTCACCGCGGGCAGTCGGCAGGCGGAAAGGTTTGGCAGCGTGGTACAGAGCCACCGGATTCCACGCAAGTTTGTCAGTGCTCATCGCCAGCACTGCCATGATCGCTGTGACACTGCCTCAGAGCCAGTGCTGACGAGAAAATAGCAATGGCAAGGGGCCACAAGCAACGTTCAAGGTGGTGGAGGGGGGAAAAGGCACAGTAATTCAGAGAGTGGCTGGAATATTGCGCAACTCACATCATACGGCGGTCCTTGACGTTGGCAAAGCCGCAGGTGCGTCCATGCAGCGGCTGCTGCCGGATCACCAGTTTGTATTGGGGGTGTTGGGATGCGTGGGCTGGCCGTGCTGGGTGTGGTGGCCACGATGACGCCTGGTGGAGGTGTGCGTGTGCGAGTCGGTGTGCGAGTCGGTGTTGGTGTGGGAGTGGCTGGCGGCGGGCGGTGTTGCCAGTGACTGTGACGGTGACTGCGACGGTGACTGCGACGGCGAGGTTGCACTTGACAGGCGGCGTGGCTGCGGCGACTGCGGCGGCCAGTTGCCATTGTCGCTGGCTCGTTGGCTTGCGGAAGGCGCAGATGCAGATGCAGTCGCAGACGCAGCGTCACCACACGGGCGTCACCACGGGCGTCTGTGGCGGGCAGCGCGCCAGATCTCGCACGGGGGAGTGGGTCTGCGGCTGGTCGTGGCCTGCAGGGTCTGGGCTGGAGGGTCGAGGCGGCACAGGCGAGCTGCGCTGGTGAGCCATGGGTCCAGAGAGATTGTTGTGCAGCCGGGCTTGGATGGCTGGTGAGTGGAGCTGGATTGCCGGGCGTGCGAGAGTGAGACTGAGGGTGTGCCTGGGTTGAAGTGGGTTGGGGTCGGTGGACTGGGTTGGAGTGGCTGGCCTGGACACGACGGCACAGGACTCTGGTGGACTCGAATGGGCAGGCTCGCGGGTGCCGTGCAAACACGACGCCGTGGCAGAGCGCGCGGGAGAGGGAAGGCGGGCAGGAAGGCGGGCAGGCGGGTAGGCGGGTAGGCAAGCAAGTGAGCGGCGGGAGGAGAGCGGGCGGGCGGGAGCGGGAGTGGCGGCGGCAGATCCCGCGAATTTGGAGCCTCGCGTGCGCAAGAAGGGCCGACGCAGGCGCTTGTGACGGATTGGCCAGATTGGGATGGGCTGGGTCGGGCGGGCCAGAGGGAGCAGGAGAACAAGCGAGCGGCGAGGAGTGCACACGCAACACACGCACACACACGCAACACGAAACAAGCACACGCAAGCACAACTCGGCACACTCGGCGCTTATGCATGTTGCATGTGCGCTGCTGTTGCTGGCGGGCTGGGGGCTGGCGCTGACTGCGGCGATTCTTTCCGCCTTCCGTTTGCGGGTACAGGCATCTGGGTATCCCTGCCGCTGTCGCTGGCCTAGGCGTCTGTGTCTGCAAACAAAAGACAGACTCACGTTGGCACGCTTGCGTGATTCGACTTGGACGGCGGTCGTCCACAGCGGTCGCTGCTCTGTGCTCGTGTGCTGCTGTGCTGTGCTGCTGCTGACAGGTACCCCTGCGACGCTTGGTGGCGGTAGGCCTGGAGAAGGGGCTGGTTTGCAAAGACTGGCGCCGTGTGGCACGGTATTCGTCACACACTGCCGCGGCTGCTGCTGACGTTGACGCCGTCGACTCAAACTCGGTGATCAGGCGAGCCTTTTGTGCTCGCTGTGCTCTTTGGCTCGCCGCTCTGCTATGCCGTCTTCCAGTCCAACGAGCCAAAGAGCATGGCAAGCACAGCGCAAGATGCAAGACGCTTTGGGCTGAACCGGCAAGAATGGCGGGCGTCCAGACGTGGGAGATCCCTCCAAGCCACCGTCTTGGCGGTGCTCCTTCGCACCGTCACCGTTTGTGCTTGGCTGCATGAACGGCGCAACCTATTGCTCCGATTCCGCTCGTTGGCAGATGTCGTGCTTCACGTGGCAGATGCCGTCGTGCTTTGAAATGCCAACTCAACCTCGTACAGCCCCACACACAATCTGCAGATCGCTTCATGCCATGAGTGCAACTGATGCAGGCCAAGAGCAGCACAGCAGCATTTCTAGAGTAGCAGCGGCATAGTGCCTGACTGCCAAGGCTGCTGCTGGCCCCAATGGCCAACCTTGTCTGGTACGATCACAACACACTCGACTCGCCGCGATGCGACAACACACATGTGCGACAATGAGACAGTGGGCGGCACTGAGATTGTTGATTACTGGTTGGCGCTCGAAGGGCAGAAGTGCCAAGACGAACTTGCGCCGAGAGCAGCACCGTTGGTGTGCCTAATGATGCCCTGCTGATAGTTGGAGCTGCTGTTCCAGCAGGATGGTGCGCAGTGGGTAAGACGATTTATAGGGACAGGCTTGCGATTGGCAAAATGCTTGCATAGCACGCTCCACCAGCCATGGCGTGTGCTGCTGCGAACCGTGCGTCCAAGCCGCGCTGCCCATGCGCTGTGCGAATAGCCACACTCTGCTCCTCTGTGCACTCGAGTGCAAAGTGCGCAATCTCCCTCGTGCTTCCTAGATCCTTGCGCACACGATGCAGCATGAACCGTTGCCAAACGGGTGGGCTGGGTCGAGCAAGTTGGCGTTGATGGCATGGCGAGCCGTGTAGATGCCGCCCACACGTCCAAGCATCAGGAACCGTGCACCTTCCGAGCGTCGCGGGTCAAAGACCGGGTCTCGTATGATGTTGGCTGTCTTCTGCATCTGGAACGCAGTGTAGATG
This sequence comes from Entophlyctis helioformis, assembly GCA_025526915.1. NCBI lineage: Eukaryota > Fungi > Chytridiomycota > Chytridiomycetes > Chytridiales > Chytriomycetaceae > Entophlyctis > Entophlyctis helioformis. Next base: position 22,532 of record JAHLKH010000225.1, on the reverse strand, counting down.
GCGGCCGTGTCGCACTTGCTGGCAGACTTGAGCGTGACAGCCAGGCCGTATGCCTTGAGGCGTGGCTGGGCTGGACACTTGCTGCCCATGCCGCTGCACAGCAAGCGAGCGAGCAGACCAGCAAAGCCAAGAGTGCTGCAGATGGAGCCGATCGAGTCGAGTGGATCTTGTCCTCACAGCCACAAAGCGAGCAAGCGCTGTGACGATGCACGCGACAGACAGGCAGCTGCAGCAGCAGCCAGCGACGAGCAAGTGCGCCGTCTGCAGAGCCAGCTGCAGAGCACAGCAGAGCAGCCGCCTGTGTCGAGCAGGTCGTTGGAGCGAGCGGCAGCCAAGCCGTCGAGCCAGCAGCAGCAGCAGCAAACGACAGGGTGTGCCTCGCTATGTGGTGCCGCCAGCCACCGGCGACCTTGCGTACGGACGCAGCCACTGGGACGGCAAGCCCGCCGAGATCCACGCCATGATCCTCAAGCACGCCGGCCCGCTCACTCGCTTCCTGTGCGGCCTGCTCGGCGACACGGGCACACTCGACCAAGCGACCAAGCGAGCGCTGTGGATCGATGCGTTCAAGATGGACTGGCAGGGCGATCTGGCTCTGCTGCCAACGTTGAGCTGTCGGCCGACAACGGGCTGCTCCACGCACACTCTCGCTCGATGTACAACCGTCTCTGCAAGCGCTTCCCTTGGTTAACCGAGATCTCCTACGCAAGCTCAGACGCACGTATCAACAACTTCAACCTATCGATCGATAACACATATTTTGACAGCAGCCGCCTGCTTCTCATTCCCATGCGGCACGGCTGGTTCGACCTGGTCAACTTTTCGAAACAGATGGCACTCGCTCGCATGGCGTTCCGCTTTGGATGCCTCGATCTGCTCAAGCATCTCGACGACAAGTACACGACGCTCCAGCACTGGATGGCCAAACGCGATCGGACAAGCTCGTACTGGCACCGTGCCGTTGATACAGCTGCGCAATATGGACATCTCGATGTTATGCAGTACCTGTTTGATCTCGGTGTGACATGCACGACGTCGGCGATGGATCAGGCGGCTTCCAATGGTCATCTGCATGTCGTCAAGTGGCTGCATGCCAACCGCACGAAGGATGCACGTACATGCGATGGAAGGGGCGGACGGCATCTGTGTGCAATGGCTCCACGAGCGAGCAGGAGCTCACGTCCGACACTCTGGATTACGCCATCTACCATGGACGCATGGACGTTGTCAAGTACATGCACTCGAAAGGCGGCGTGAATCAAGCAGAGCCATTTGGCCTTCATTGAACCATGGCAATGTCGAGATGGTGCAGTACTTGGTGGATCGCGGATACGTGGTTGGGCTGACACACTCTGTCGCGCTAGAACAGCCAAATCGCCGATATTCTGCTGGCAGCCTCACACTGGACCGGGCACAGGCTCTGCTCGCGGGAGGCGAACCACAGATGACACCAAGACCACCATCGAGCGACTGCAAGCGACCATCCAGAACTGCAAGCATCAAGCAAGTGATGGATGGATAGCCAATACTCGCCGTTCGAATGAAGACGTGATTGCCGCACTTGCCCGTCCATGCCGCCACAACCTGCACGGCGTCTGCCAATGCTGCGTGCTACTCTACGAGGATGGCCACATTCCACAGATTCCACGACCGTCAGCCACAACAGGGATGCTGATCTCAGTTTTAGGTGATGCCAAAGTTCATTCCAAGAAGATTCCCAGTCCCCAAGACACTAGATGCCATACCCTTTCGAGCTTTAGGCCGTGCGTAGATCCCTCAGTTATGTCATCCCCCTGGTCCGACACGTCCATGGTGATGTATCCATAAAGTACGCTGAAACACACCATGGGCAGCCTGAAGAAACGCGCACATTCGCGAGGCGAGTGGACGCACACAAAACGACATCGCACAGCGCACAGCGCAGCACGGAGCATGCCAGACGGCACAGGACGCCAGGGCAAAAAGAGTGTGTGGAGTGTGGGATGGGCAAAAGGTATATCCGACTTCTCGGAATCGAACCGAGGACCCACAGATTTCTGCCAGATTACAGTCTGATGCTCTACCATCTGAGCTAAAGTCGGACATAGAGTGGAGGACCTGGGCATTGATCCCAGTGCCTCTCGCATGCTAAGCGAGCGCTCTACCATTTGAGCTAGACCCCCATCCCTTGTTCCACTTTCCCCCCTGGAACACCATATTCCTTGCATGCTGTTCTTGCTTGTTTTGGTTGCCGCTGTTTGCTCGTCGCAGCCATCTTGCTTGTCGCTGCATCCCATTCGAGATCAACGATGCTGCGTTGTCTGGCCACCCATCGCATCTGCCACTCTCTCTACATCTCTCTGTCTGTCTCAACAACCGTCATCCAGCATCACCCACACAGCTGCTGTTGTTGCCACTCCATGCCTAACTGCGAAGCCACCGCACTCATCCAGTCACAGGCACCTCATTCAGTCAGGTACTCATTCAGGTTCATTCAGTACGAGAAGGATCCGCCGCGTGTGAGCAGCGCGTACAGCAGTCCTGCAAACCCGCTCACAAACAGCACTGTGAACAGCCAGCTGAACAGACACCACGACATCATGCGCCAGTTGACCGCCTTGAGCGTGCCGTTGCACAGTCCAATCGCCACCGTCGCTCCCGTCACACAGTGCGTCGTGGCAAGCGGCACGCCCATGAACGATCCCGTGACAACCGTCAGCGCCGTGCCAAACTCAATCGCAAACCCGCGCATGGGCGAGTGGAACGTCAGGTTGTTGCCAAGCGTGCGCATGATGTTGTAGCCGTACAGCGCAAGCCCGAGGTCCAGTGCGATCGCGCTGATGACCAGGATCCACACCTGCACGTCCACCTTGGATCCCGGCGTCTTGCCCGTCACCCAAATGTCATACACTCCCGTGAGCGGACCCGTTGCATTGGCAATGTCGTTGGAGCCGTGTGCAAACGCTGCAAACGCCGCCGTGAACACCTGCAGCATCGAAAAGAGATACTCGACCTTGTTGTCGTAGCGGATGGCGGCATTGTGCGTGGCCTGGGCATTGGCCGACTGCGCCGATGCCACATCGGCAAACAGCGAGTTGTGCAGCAGCATCTGGATCTTGGCCCGCGTGCGGTCCATTGCTCCCTGGATGTCAAACGGCCGGTCCATGTGGCTCGTCTCGACAGCCGCGGCCGTCTTGGTGTCGGTCTTGTGAGTGGTGGCACAGTGGTTGCAGCCGAGCGGCATGTGCTCGTGGCTCTGCTCGTGGTTGCCTCCGACTGAACAATCGTGACGCTGGATGCCTGGCCGGCCGCTTGGCCAGATCGTCGGGTGTGAATGTCTGTGCGAGGCTGCGTGCAAGGTTCTCGTTCTTGGGTTGCGTCGGCACGAACCAGATGTACGTCGCGTGGTACCACCGCAGATCCTCCTCATTCTCAAGCAGACGGATAAAGAACGGCGTGATCATCGTGTATCCAATCAGCAGCACGCCGCAGAAGATGGACGCCGTCGGAATGAGAATCTCGTTCCACCGTGTCGACTTGAGGCTCCAGCCGCGCACCCCAGTTGAGCTCCACGTCCACAGGCTTCCACTTGCCGTTCTTGAGTCCCACATAGAAGAACATGATCGAGAGCGTGAATGCAAAGTACCACGGCGCAAGGTACATGCCGGGCTCGCAGCGGGTTCTTGGATCGGAAGATGATGGTCTTGGTGCTGAGGAAGACGGCCGCCGCAACCACGCGGCAACGATGGGCGACGTGAACCACGACACAATGATCTTGCCCATGCCGTTGAACGTCCAGTCGATCGCGCCAAAGCCAAACGCCGAGATGCCCGACACCCGTGAGTGCGCCGACAATCGAGTGCGTGCACGACACGGGCCATCCCATGTACGTCGCGTACATGAGCCACGTCGACGACGAGATCAGAGCGCACATGAATCCCTCCATGAGCAGCTCCGGACGGTCCTTGAACAGCGCGACGCGGATGATGTTGGAGCGGATGGTGTCGGTTGTCGACGCACCAAGAGGATGGCGCCGGCTGCCTCGGTGACCAGAGCAATCATGACGGCCTGGAAGAGCGTGAGCGAGCGAGAGCCGACCGACGTGGCAAACGAGTTGGCGACATCGTTGGCACCTGCAGGATGGGGCAGCGGTGGATGGGCAGCGTGGATGGGCAGCATGGGATGGGCAGCATGGGATGCGGTCGTGTCAGTCACACAAGGCAGAGTCCACTGGCACACGCGACTGCGAGCTCAAGGAATGGCAAGCAGGGATGCAGGCAGGCAGGCATGCTTGGATGCAGACCGCCGCGATGCCAAGCATGGGACGCACCAATGCCGTATGCGTCAAAGAGCGCAAAGAGCAGCGTGAGCACAAAGATCCAAGTAAAGTCGTATGGCTGCATGTGGATGTTGGACCGAGTGACGATGGTGCGCTCGCAGGATCCGACGCTGTTTTATGCTCTGCCAGGTGTCTGCGAGCACGCTGGCCCACAGTTCAGCCGCATCGGAACAGCAGAGCACGGCATTTTGCCTGCTTGGCTCTCATCGGAACTTGGCCAACGCCGGAACTTGTGCGAGCCAATGGCCGGTATTCCGAGAGATCGTCGTCCGCCCCTTGTCCGCCCGTTGCCCGTCTACCGCCCGTCAGCCATCGACAGCATGCACAGTGAGTCACAGTCACATTCGCTTCCACAGAGCGGCTCTCTCTTTGTGTGTCCACATGGCATCTCGTGCTCGTCACTTGCGATTCGTGGATCGAGCTTTGGATCTCGTGGAAAGCACTTGGCCAACCCGACCATCGCGGCAGTCTGTGCGACTCTCAGACGCATGCAACGATGCGAGTGCCGTGCCTGACAGCCTGCAGAGGGCAATCTTGCCAGTGGTGTTGCTGCTGAGAGTCACACCGCACTGCAACACCACCGCGCAGGCCAATCAGAGCCCAATTCTCAAGCCTGCGAATCAGAGCCCGACTCTCAACGGTTGCGCTGTTTGCCACGCATCTGCGAATGCACGACGCAGGCAGCAACAGCATCAGCGACAGCGACAACGACGTGCGACCGTTGCGGGTCGCCGCCGTGACCGAGGCCTGGCCGCTGCCCGGCCTTGAACAACGCTCGGCCGTGGGTACGCTCTCCGTGGCATGCGCCGATCCACCATCGCACGCACACACACCCGTTCAGTCACTGACACCACGGCCAGCGCATGAACCTGCTCGCTGTGAGTGGGCAGGACCCGTCCAAAGCGTTCCTGGCCCTTGACGACTCCATCCATGTGTTCGAAGTGGCTGGCGCCCGTCGCCAGCGTACAGCGACCCGCCGCTCACCGTCCTGCAAAACCCGCACGGTGTGTCTCTCTCTTTCCACCCATAGCTCCATCAGTAGCTGACCGACGCCGGATCTGGCTTGACCATGAACGACTTGGCCGCTGACTGGACGCGGCGGCAGGGAGCAGCCATCAACGGCCATCCGTGTTGGCCAGCTTGGCACGGAAGAGATGCTGGTGTCTGTCGACGACAACGGCAACGTCCGGCTGTTTTACACGGCCCACCTCTCGCGGCCACCGATCTGTCTGCTGTGAGCCTCGGCTCTCTGCGCGTGGCATCGTTGCGGCCGGACTTGGTCTGACTGACGGTGATGCCATAGGACCCAGGACTCGGCTTGGGGATGTGCGCTGCATGGGCCGGGCCGGCTGCTGGCCGTTTCGTCCAACGCGCATATCGTGCGCGTGTATCATCTGGCTGCTGTCGAGTCGTCCAGCTCGTCACTTTCATCTACCGGTGACCGTCACCACTCTTTGGTGCAGAGCGTGACTGTCATGGACCTGCAGTCGGACGCCATGCCGGATGGGTTTGCAGGCGATGCGGCAACAGTGGCCGGCGATGCCAACATCAACGACGGCAACAACGACAACAACGACAACGACGATCGTGGCCTGGATCAACAACCAAGAGAGGCTACAGGACACCCGCTAGGTGGTGTTGACCAACGCGACTTGGTCGGTCATACCAACAATATCCCGTACATCGACTTTACTCCTGACGGGCACCATCTGATCTCCTGCTCGATCGGTGCGTTCATTCCTGCGTCACCTGCCCAGCCCAGCCCACACACGACGCGACCTAACGCATCTCCTTGGCACAGACAACACGTGCAGAGTATGGTCCGTGCGTACCGGCGAGACCGTTCTCCACAGCAAGATCGGCTCAGACTGGTATGCTGCGTGTATCCTCTCCCACTCATCCGCTTCTCCGTCCACTCACGCACTGGCGCGCAGGAACTGGTCATGCAAAGCAATCCGCACAGCAGATATCCGACGCCTTCACCATGCACACGAGATATGGACACATCCGGCACGCATATCGTTCAACCCGTTTGACCGTGACCGCACGTCCGCAGCCGCGGGTGGTCATCCGTCGTTCCAGGAAGCACTCCCGTTCCTCAACCGACTTTATCAGAGCCTGGTCGGCGCTACACCTGGAGAGGCTGCGGCAGCCAGTGATGCGGAAGCGCAGGGACGCGCGTGGCTGAGACGACAGCAGGCCAGACGCGAGTTGAGGGCTGCTGGGCAGGCGATTGGCGCAGCGGCCCCACGCCGCGAATGGCAGGATGTCGTTGACGGAGCAAACGCGGAAGCAGCGGCAGCAGCAGCAGCAACTGCGGATGCAGATATGGAAGCGGGACTGGGCAACACTGGCGTTGGTCAGACGAGTGGCGACGACGATACGGGCAGCGATTCTGCGGTGCTGGACTCGGACGACTCTGAGTCGGATGCCAGCGATGCCAGCCTGCGGGAACGGTCACGGCTCCTTCCGTCGCGTGAACAGGCAAGCTCGCAATCCCAGTCGCAATCGCAATCGCCTGTCACTGCAAGGGGTCAGGCGGACGAGGTCAACCAAGGTGCAGCGTTTGCGCAGTACCTGGAAGGTGTCTTGGGAAGGTCGTTAGGTATTTCTCCTCAAGTCCTGATGAACGCGGCAGGATATGCTACGGCGGTGGCGCAACAGCAGCCGCTTGATGAGATGATGGAGAGCGAGTATGGGCTCCCGGACTTTAATTCGGGGCTGGACGACGACGATGACGATTATGGCTCTTACGATGATATGGACTCTGACGGGTTTGGCGGCTATCACGACAGCATTAGCGGCGGCAGCAGCAATGACGACGACGACGACGACGACGACGATCACAACGATGACGATGACGATGACAACGATGACGACGATGACGATGTTGACTTTGACGTGGATCGGCAGGAGCGGCTGTATGCGCAATGGATGGACGTTCTTTTGGGCGTCTGCGATGGAGATCGGCGACGCCTTGCACGAGGACGACCACACCGACGGCGGTGCATCAGCCGCAGTACAAGTGAGATCTGGATCAGATGCACCACATGCCACAGTGTTTCAATCAGCAGCAGCAGCAAGTGCCTCTACGGCCGACGCGAGCACACCTGCAACATCAGGATCATCGTCGTCGTACGAGACAGCGCCTGAGTCCGTGCCCGAGTCTGCATCGCCGCAATCACCGCATCTGCCGCAGCAACAGCAGCAACAGCAGCATCTCGAAACGGACAGCCCGCTGGCAACCCCTCCAGTGCCCCACAAGCGGCGTAAATACGGGACGACCGAGCTGGCCACGTCCATGACACCGGCCGTCGATCCGCTGCCGCCGTACATTATCCTGCACACGACCGTCGAAGACGTATACCTCCTGAACGGCTCCACTCTCGCCGTCGAGTGCCACGTGCCCAAGATCCTGTGCGGGTGGGACACCAACCGGGCCTACCGCGGTCTCGAACGTATGTTGTCTCACGCGCCATGGCTCGCCGTCCTGTTGTCTCATCTCGCTTCACCACGTCGTGTGGAGGTGGGAGGGACACGTGGGCATACTACTGACGACTGCATGCCGCCAGGCCTCTGCATGACTGAATGGATCCCAGAACTCTCGCTGGCCGTGGTGGCCAGCCAGCGTGGCAGGCTAACCGCCATACGCGTGTTGCGGACCACGACACCGGCCGGCACACACAACTACACGTTGGTGCGTCTCCACTGACCACGTGTGTGTGTCGCTCGCTTTGGCAGGCATGCTGACACTACGTGCGCTGGCGGCGGGATTCCACGCTACAGAAACTCGAGTCGTGGTTCCCTATGCAGGGCTCACACCTTTCGCCTATCCTGGGCATGAGCGTGTCGCGGCACGTATCGTGCATCGACCCGTCACTGACACGGTTCCAAATCCACGTGGGTGAGTGCAGCTCGCCTCCCTGTCTGGCTCTTGTCTCCTTGCCCCATCCACGCAACCCACCCAACTGACTGCCCCTCTTACACGATGCACGATGCGAAACACACGATACAGTCACGTACGACTCGCAGCTGTATGTCTACGAGTTGCGGTCGCAGCCCACCCTTTTCAGCATTGAGCGTATCAACCTCTAGCACCCGTCACTCTCTCACACCGTCACCCCTCTGTCGCACATAGAATAAAGCATGGTATTCTTGCAACCAAACCGTGGCGTGGTGCAGGTCTCATATTAACTATGGCGATGTAATGGCGGGTTGGGATGTGCATGGAAGGGTCGAGATGCCGAGGGCGGTAGTGGCGGCAGCGGCGACGGCAGGGTCTCGGTGGGTGTCAGCGAAGGCCGACCATCCGACGCAGCAGATGGCGCCGACGCGGAAGTCGGCTGCGACGTATCCGACGCGGTACTTGAACCATGGATACTTGCGCGGCGGTGCGATGCGTTGTACGAGCCGACGGCCATGGAATGCGGGCCGTGCTGGTTGGGCAATTGGCGGAACGCATTCTGCAGATCAATGTTGAGGGAGTCGTGGGCAGGGAAGAAGCGGCGCGAGCTGATGGACGCGCCTTGGTGCGCAAACCACTTGGACAGCCGTGTGGACTCTGTTCGGGTTGAGGGATTCGCGTCCATGAGTGTTTTGGCACGTGGATGACGCGCCATGGTACACGTTGCATCCGGTCCGGAAAGCGGGAGATGACAGTTGAGATCATGAGTATTGAACAGATTGATTGAGCCAGCCAGCCAGCGAGCCAGCAAGTCAACGGGGACTCACCGGCCATGCCCGGATAGTTCTTGGGCGGGTACATGAGAAACGGCTCAGTCACCACCTCGCACAAGACGTCGGAGACCCCTTGCTCTCTGGGCCATCGCCACAATCCCAATCAGCCTCTCCGTGTCAAATGGCCAACAAGACTGTGCCAGTCACATCGCTAGCAACTGGGAAAAGTGACACTTACGACGTAGGCAGCCGTAGCAGCTGGCACTTGAGACGGTACATGCCATGGACACGCACCGAAATGTCTGGGTACACAAAGAACAGGCCCGGGGAGCCGTCCAGATCAACGAGTGCGTCAGGCGGCTTGATGACAGTCCCAATGATGGTCTGGCTAATAAGCTCGGTATTGGATGCATCGTCAGGGACCCCCTTTGAGGACGAGCCGCTTGTGTTGGCAGGATGGGGAGACTGTAAGGGCGATTGCTGAGGCTGGTGATGTTGCTGAGGCTGATGCTGCTGGTCAAGAGGCGGATGGGGTGCAGGGTGATGAGAAGCGAGCGACGTAGACAGCGTCGGTGTATGTGCAATGTGCAAATCGTTTGAAGGCAGCGACGGTGAGGCAGAGATGGACGCAGACGACGTGGGATATGGCGCCAGATTGCGGGTCTTGAGCACAATCTTTGAGCGCGTGTTGATGGCCACGCTGCGGTCGTCGGGGGGCTCGCGGCCATGGCGCTCGTGCCCGTCTAGCTGTTGCTGTTGCTGTTGCTGTTGCTGTTGCTGTTGCTGTTGCTGTTGCTGTTGCTGATCGTCTGCACCTGCTGCCACCAGCGAGATGTGGCACAGCAACCCACTACTCATGGCGTGAGTCACACAGCTCTGCCTGGCCTGGCATGGCGTGACGTTCCATTCTGCAGACAGACGCACTTACTCTGGCTCCACGTCTGCAAGACTGACGCCATCCCCAGCCCGACTCTCATCCGGCCTTGCGTCAGGACCCGTGTCTCGCAGCAGTTGCAGGATCAGCGGCGGGTTGCTATTCGGTACACCGACGGCCACAGCCACGGCCACGCAGGCGACGCGGGTCATTCAAGCCACCGTCACCGCGGCAGTCGGCAGGCGGAAAGGTTTGGCAGCGTGGTACAGAGCCACCGGATTCCACGCAAGTTTGTCAGTGCTCATCGCCAGCACTGCCATGATCGCTGTGACACTGCCTCAGAGCCAGTGCTGACGAGAAAATAGCAATGGCAAGGGGCCACAAGCAACGTTCAAGGTGGTGGAGGGGGGAAAAGGCACAGTAATTCAGAGAGTGGCTGGAATATTGCGCAACTCACATCATACGGCGGTCCTTGACGTTGGCAAAGCCGCAGGTGCGTCCATGCAGCGGCTGCTGCCGGATCACCAGTTTGTATTGGGGGTGTTGGGATGCGTGGGCTGGCCGTGCTGGGTGTGGTGGCCACGATGACGCCTGGTGGAGGGTGTGCGTGTGCGAGTCGGTGTGCGAGTCGGTGTTGGTGTGGGAGTGGCTGGCGGCGGGCGGTGTTGCCAGTGACTGTGACGGTGACTGCGACGGTGACTGCGACGGCGAGGTTGCACTTGACAGGCGGCGTGGCTGCGGCGACTGCGGCGGCCAGTTGCCATTGTCGCTGGCTCGTTGGCTTGCGGAAGGCGCAGATGCAGATGCAGTCGCAGACGCAGCGTCACCACCACGGGCGTCACCACGGGCGTCTGTGGCGGGCAGCGCGCCAGATCTCGCACGGGGGAGTGGGTCTGCGGCTGGGTCGTGGCCTGCAGGGTCTGGGCTGGAGGGTCGAGGCGGCACAGGCGAGCTGCGCTGGTGAGCCATGGGTCCAGAGAGATTGTTGTGCAGCCGGGCTTGGATGGCTGGTGAGTGGAGCTGGATTGCCGGGCGTGCGAGAGTGAGACTGAGGGTGTGCCTGGGTTGAAGTGGGTTGGGGTCGAGTGGACTGGGTTGGAGTGGCTGGCCTGGACACGACGGCACGGGACTCTGGTGGACTCGAATGGGCAGGCTCGCGGGTGCCGTGCAAACACGACGCCGTGGCAGAGCGCGCGGGAGAGGGAAGGCGGGCAGGAAGGCGGGCAGGCGGGTAGGCGGGTAGGCAAGCAAGTGAGCGGCGGGAGGAGAGCGGGCGGGCGGGAGCGGGAGTGGCGGGCGGCAGATCCCGCGAATTTGGAGCCACGCGTGCGCAAGAAGGGCCGACGCAGGTGCTTGTGCCGGATTGGGCCAGATTGGGATGGGCTGGGTCGGGCTGGGCCAGAGGGAGCAGGAGAACAAGCGAGTCGGCGAGTGAGTGCACACGCAACACACGCAACACACACACGCAACACGAAACAAGCACACGCAAGCACAACTCGGCACACTCGGCGCTTATGCATGTTGCATGTGCGCTGTGTTGGCTGGCGGGCTGGCGGGCTGGCGCTGACTGCGGCGATTCTTTCCGCCTTCCGTTTGCGGGTACAGGCATCTGGGTATCCCCTGCCGCTGTCGCTGGCCTAGGCGTCTGTGTCTGCAAACAAAGGACAGACTCACGTTGGCACGCTTGCGTGATTCGGCTTGGACGGTGGTCGTCCACAGCGGGTCGCTGCTCTGTGCTGCGTTGTGCTGCTCTGTGCTGTGCTGTGCTGTGTGCTGCTGACAGGTACCCCTGCGACGCTTGGTGGCGGTAGGCCTGGAGAAGGGGCTGGTTCTCGCAAAGACTGGCGCCGTGTGGCACGGTATTCGTCACACACTGCCGCGGCTGCTGCTGACGTTGACGCCGTCGACTCAAACTCGGTGATCAGGCGAGCCTTTTGTGCTCGCTGTGCTCTTTGGCTCGCCGCTCTGCTATGCCGTCTTCCAGTCCAACGAGCCAAAGAGCATGGCAAGCACAGCGCAAGATGCAAGACGCTTTGGGCTGAACCGGCAAGAATGGCGGGCGTCCAGACGTGGGAGATCCCTCCAAGCCACCGTCTTGGCGGTGCTCCTTCGCACCGTCACCGTTTGTGCTTGGCTGCATGAACGGCGCAACCTATTGCTCCGATTCCGCTCGTTGGCAGATGTCGTGCTTCACGTGGCAGATGCCGTCGTGCTTTGAAATGCCAACTCAACCTCGTACAGCCCCACACACAATCTGCAGATCGCTTCATGCCATGAGTGCAACTGATGCAGGCCAAGAGCAGCACAGCAGCATTTCTAGAGTAGCAGCGGCATAGTGCCTGACTGCCAAGGCTGCTGCTGGCCCCAATGGCCAACCTTGTCTGGTACGATCACAACACACTCGACTCGCCGCGATGCGACAACACACATGTGCGACAATGAGACAGTGGGCGGCACTGAGATTGTTGATTACTGGTTGGCGCTCGAAGGGCAGAAGTGCCAAGACGAACTTGCGCCGAGAGCAGCACCGTTGGTGTGCCTAATGATGCCCTGCTGATAGTTGGAGCTGCTGTTCCAGCAGGATGGTGCGCAGTGGGTAAGACGATTTATAGGGACAGGCTTGCGATTGGCAAAATGCTTGCATAGCACGCTCCACCAGCCATGGCGTGTGCTGCTGCGAACCGTGCGTCCAAGCCGCGCTGCCCATGCGCTGTGCGAATAGCCACACTCTGCTCCTCTGTGCACTCGAGTGCAAAGTGCGCAATCTCCCTCGTGCTTCCTAGATCCTTGCGCACACGATGCAGCATGAACCGTTGCCAAACGGGTGGGCTGGGTCGAGCAAGTTGGCGTTGATGGCATGGCGAGCCGTGTAGATGCCGCCCACACGTCCAAGCATCAGGAACCGTGCACCTTCCGAGCGTCGCGGGTCAAAGACCGGGTCTCGTATGATGTTGGCTGTCTTCTGCATCTGGAACGCAGTGTAGATGGCGGCCGTGTCGCACTTGCTGGCAGACTTGAGCGTGACAGCCAGGCCGTATGCCTTGAGGCGTGGCTGGGCTGGACACTTGCTGCCCATGCCGCTGCACAGCAAGCGAGCGAGCAGACCAGCAAAGCCAAGAGTGCTGCAGATGGAGCCGATCGAGTCGAGTGGATCTTGTCCTCACAGCCACAAAGCGAGCAAGCAGCTGTGACGATGACGACGACAGTCAGTGCAGCTGCAGCAGCAGCCAGCGACGAGCAAGTGCGCCGTCTGCAGAGCCAGCTGCAGAGCACAGTCGAGCAGCCGCCTGTGGTCGAGCAGGTCGTTGGAGCGAGCGGCAGTCAAGCCGTCGAGCCAGCAGCAGCAGCAGCAACGACAGGTGTGCCTCGCTATGTGGTGCCGCCAGCCACCGGCGACCTTGCGTACGGACGCAGCCACTGGGACGGCAAGCCCGCCGAGATCCACGCCATGATCCTCAAGCACGCCGGCCCGCTCACTCGCTTCCTGTGCGGCCTGCTCGGCGACACGGACACACTCGACCAAGCGACCAAGCGAGCGCTGTGGATCGAAGCATTCAAGATGGACTGGCAGGGCGATCTGGCGCTGCTGCCAAACGTTGAGCTGTCGGCCGACAACGGACTGCTTCACGCACACTCTCGCTCCATGTACGACCGCCTCTGCAAGCGCTTCCCTTGGTTAACCGAGATCTCCTACGCAAGCTCAGACGCACGTATCAACAACTTCGACTTATCGATCGATAACACATATTTTGACAGCAGCCGCCTGCTTCTCATTCCCATGCGGCACGGCTGGTTCGACCTGGTCAACTTTTCGAAACAGATGGCACTCGCTCGCATGGCGTTCCGCTTTGGATGCCTCGATCTGCTCAAGCATCTCGACGACAAGTACACGACGCTCCAGCACTGGATGGCCAAACGCGATCGGACAAGCTCGTACTGGCACCGTGCCGTTGATACAGCTGCGCAATATGGACATCTCGATGTTATGCAGTACCTGTTTGATCTCGGTGTGACATGCACGACGTCGGCGATGGACGGAGCGGCTGGTCATGGCCATCTGCATGTGGTCAAGTGGCTGCATGCCAACCGCACAGAAGGATGCACGACATCGGCGATGGATCGGGCGGCTGGAAACGGCCATCTGCATGTGGTGCAATGGCTCCACGAGACCCGCGGCGAGGAGCTCACGTCCGACACTCTGGATTACGCCATCTACCATGGACGCATGGACGTTGTCAAGTACATGCACTCGAAAGGCGGCCGTGAATCAAGCAGAGCCATTTGGCCTTCATTGAACCATGGCAATGCCGAGATGGTGCAGTACTTGGTGGATCGCGGATACGTGGTTGGGCTCGACACACTCTGTCGCGCTAGAACAGCCAAAGTCGCCGATATTCTGTTTGGCAGCCTCACACTGGACCGGGCACAGGCGCTGCTCGCGGAGGCGAACCACAGACTGGACACCAAGACCACCATCGAGCGACTGCAAGCGACCATCCAGAAACTGCAAGCATCAAGCAAGTGATGGATGGATAGCCAATACTCGCCGTTCGAATGAAGACGTGATTGCCGCACTTGCCTGTCCATGCCGCCACAACCTGCACGGCGTCTGCCAATGCTGCGTGCTACTCTACGAGGATGGCCACATTCCACAGATTCCACGACCGTCAGCCACAACAGGGATGCTGATCTCAGTTTTAGGTGATGCCAAAGTTCATTCCAAGAAGATTCCCAGTCCCCAAGACACTAGATGCCATACCCTTTCGAGCTTTAGGCCGTGCGTAGATCCCTCAGTTATGTCATCCCCCTGGTCCGACACGTCCATGGTGATGTATCCATAAAGTACGCTGAAACACACCATGGGCAGCCTGAAGAAACGCGCACATTCGCGAGGCGAGTGGACGCACACAAAACGACATCGCACAGCGCACAGCGCAGCACGGAGCATGCCAGACGGCACAGGACGCCAGGGCAAAAAGAGTGTGTGGAGTGTGGGATGGGCAAAAGGTATATCCGACTTCTCGGAATCGAACCGAGGACCCACAGATTTCTGCCAGATTACAGTCTGATGCTCTACCATCTGAGCTAAAGTCGGACATAGAGTGGAGGACCTGGGCATTGATCCCAGTGCCTCTCGCATGCTAAGCGAGCGCTCTACCATTTGAGCTAGACCCCCATCACTTGTTCCACTTTCCCCCCTGGAACACCATATTCCT
The DNA here is from genome assembly GCA_025526915.1 of Entophlyctis helioformis. NCBI lineage: Eukaryota > Fungi > Chytridiomycota > Chytridiomycetes > Chytridiales > Chytriomycetaceae > Entophlyctis > Entophlyctis helioformis. The sequence goes on along the minus strand of JAHLKH010000225.1, from coordinate 7,447 downwards.
TGCATGCTGTTCTTGCTTGTTTTGGTTGCCGCTGTTTGCTCGTCGCAGCCATCTTGCTTGTCGCTGCATCCCATTCGAGATCAACGATGCTGCGTTGTCTGGCCACCCATCGCATCTGCCACTCTCTCTCCATCTCTCTGTCAGTCTCAACAACCGTCATCCAGCATCACCCACACAGCTGCTGTTGTTGCCACTCCATGCCTAACTGCGAAGCCACCGCACTCATCCAGTCACAGGCACCTCATTCAGTCAGATACTCATTCAGGTTCATTCAGTACGAGAAGGATCCGCCGCGTGTGAGCAGCGCGTACAGAAGTCCTGCAAACCCGCTCACAAACGGCACCGTGAACAGCCAGCTAAACAGACACCACGACATCATGCGCCAGTTGACCGCCTTGAGCGTGCCGTTGCACAGTCCAATCGCCACCGTCGCTCCCGTCACACAGTGCGTCGTGGCAAGCGGCACGCCCATGAACGAGCCCGTGACAACCGTCAGCGCCGTGCCAAACTCAATCGCAAACCCGCGCATGGGCGAGTGGAACGTCAGGTTGTTGCCGAGCGTGCGCATGATGTTGTAGCCGTACAGCGCAAGCCCGAGGTCCAGTGCGATCGCGTTGATGACCAGGATCCACACCTGCACGTCCACCTTGGCTCCCGGCGTCTTGCCCGTCACCCAAATGTCATACACTCCCGTGAGCGGACCCGTCGCATTGGCAATGTCGTTGGAGCCGTGCGCAAACGCTGCAAACGCCGCCGTGAACACCTGCAGCATCGAAAAGAGATACTCGACCTTGTTGTCGTAGCGGATGGCGGCATTGTGCGTGGCCTGGGCATTGGCCGACTGCGCCGATGCCACATCTGCAAACAGCGAGTTGTGCAGCAGCATCTGGATCTTGGCCCGCGTGTGGTCAAACGCTCCCTTGATGTCAAACGGCCGGTCCATGTGGCTCGTCTCGACAGCCGCGGCCGTCTTGGTGTCGGTCTTTTGCGTGGTGGCGCAGTGGTTGCAGCCGAGCGGCATGTGCTCGTGGTCGCCGTGGTTGCCTCCCACTGAAACAATCGTGATGTTGGATGCCTGGCCGGCACTCTTGGCCAGATCGTCGGGTGTGAACGTCTGTGCGAGGCTGCGTGCAAGGTTCTCGTTCTTGGGTTGCGTCGGCACGAACCAGATGTACGTCGCATGGTACCACCGCAGATCCTCCTCATTCTCAAGCAGACGGATAAAGTACGGCGTGATCATCGTGTATCCAATCAGCAGCACGCCGCAGAAGATGGACGCCGTCGGAATGAGGATCTCGTTCCACCGTGTCGACTTGAGGCTCCAGCCGCGCACCCAGTTGAGCTCCACGTCCACAGGCTTCCACTTGCCGTTCTTGAGTCCCACATAGAAGAACATGATCGAGAGCGTGAATGCAAAGTACCACGGCGCAAGGTAGATGCCGGCTCGCAGCGGGTTCTTGGATCGGAAGATTATGGTCTTGGTGCTGAGGAACACGGCCGCCGCAACCACGCCGGCAACGATGGGCGACGTGAACCACGACACAATGATCTTGCCCATGCCGTTGAACGTCCAGTCGATCGCGCCAAAGCCAAACGCCGAGATGCCGACACCCGTGAGTGCGCCGACAATCGAGTGCGTGCACGACACGGGCCATCCCATGTACGTCGCGTACATGAGCCACGTCGACGACGAGATCAGAGCGCACATGAATCCCTCCATGAGCAGCTCCGGACGGTCCTTGAACAGCGCGACGCGGATGATGTTGGAGCGGATGGTGTCGGTTGTCGACGCACCAAGAAGGATGGCGCCGGCTGCCTCGGTGACCAGAGCAATCATGACGGCCTGGAAGAGCGTGAGCGAGCGAGAGCCGACCGACGTGGCAAACGAGTTGGCGACATCGTTGGCACCTGCAGGATGGGCACGTGGATGGGCAGCGTGGATGGGCAGCATGGGATGGGCAGCATGGGATGCGGTCGTGTCAGTCACACAAGGCAGAGTCCACTGGCACACGCGACTGCGAGCTCAAGGAATGGCAAGCAGGGATGCAGGCAGGCAGGCATGCTAGGATGCAGACCGCCGCGATGCCAAGCACGGGACGCACCAATGCCGTATGCGTCAAAGAGCGCAAAGAGCAGCGTGAGCACAAAGATCCAAGTAAAGTCGTATGGCTGCATGTGGATGTTGGACCGAGTGACGATGGTGCGCTCGCAGGATCCGACGCTGTTTTATGCTCTGCCAGGTGTCTGCGAGCACGCTGGCCCACAGTTCAGCCGCATCGGAACAGCAGAGCACGGCATTTTGCCTGCTTGGCTCTCATCGGAACTTGGCCAACGCCGGAACTTGTGCGAGCCAATGGCCGGTATTCCGAGAGATCGTCGTCCGCCCCTTGTCCGCCCCTTGCCCGTCTACCGCCCGTCAGCCATCGACAGCATGCACAGTGAGTCACAGTCACATTCGCTTCCACAGAGCGGCTCTCTCTTTGTGTGTCCACATGGCATCTCGTGCTCGTCACTTGCGATTCGTGGATCGAGCTTTGGATCTCGTGGAAAGCACTTGGCCAACCCGACCATCGCGGCAGTCTGTGCGACTCTCAGACGCATGCAACGATGCGAGTGCCGTGCCTGACAGCCTGCAGAGGGCAATCTTGCCAGTGGTGTTGCTGCTGAGAGTCACACCGCACTGCAACACCACCGCGCAGGCCAATCAGAGCCCAATTCTCAAGCCTGCGAATCAGAGCCCGACTCTCAACGGTTGCGCTGTTTGCCACGCATCTGCGAATGCACGACGCAGGCAGCAACAGCATCAGCGACAGCGACAACGACGTGCGACCGTTGCGGGTCGCCGCCGTGACCGAGGCCTGGCCGCTGCCCGGCTTGAACAACGCTCGGCCGTGGGTACGCTCTCCGTGGCATGCGCCGATCCACCATCGCACGCACACACACCCGTTCAGTCACTGACACCACGGCCAGCGCATGAACCTGCTCGCTGTGAGTGGGCAGGACCCGTCCAAAGCGTTCCTGGCCCTTGACGACTCCATCCATGTGTTCGAAGTGGCTGGCGGCCCGTCGCCAGCGTACAGCGACCCGCCGCTCACCGTCCTGCAAACCCGCACGGTGTGTCTCTCTCTTTCCACCCATAGCTCCATCAGTAGCTGACCGACGCCGGATCTGGCTTGACCATGAACGACTTGGCCGCTGACTGGACGCGGCGGCAGGGAGCAGCCATCAACGCCATCCGTGTTGGCCAGCTTGGCACGGAAGAGATGCTGGTGTCTGTCGACGACAACGGCAACGTCCGGCTGTTTTACACGGCCCACCTCTCGCGGCCACCGATCTGTCTGCTGTGAGCCTCGCTCTCTGCGCGTGGGCAGTCGTTGCGGCCGGACTTGGTCTGACTGACGGTGATGCCATAGGACCCAGGACTCGGCTTGGGGATGTGCGCTGCATGGGCCGGGCCGGCTGCTGGCCGTTTCGTCCAACGCGCATATCGTGCGCGTGTATCATCTGGCTGCTGTCGAGTCGTCCAGCTCGTCACTTTCATCTACCGGTGACCGTCACCACTCTTTGGTGCAGAGCGTGACTGTCATGGACCTGCAGTCGGACGCCATGCCGGATGGGTTTGCAGGCGATGCGGCAACAGTGGCCGGCGATGCCAACATCAACGACGGCAACAACGACAACAACGACAACGACGATCGTGGCCTGGATCAACAACCAAGAGAGGCTACAGGACACCCGCTAGGTGGTGTTGACCAACGCGACTTGGTCGGTCATACCAACAATATCCCGTACATCGACTTTACTCCTGACGGGCACCATCTGATCTCCTGCTCGATCGGTGCGTTCATTCCTGCGTCACCTGCCCAGCCCAGCCCACACACGACGCGACCTAACGCATCTCCTTGGCACAGACAACACGTGCAGAGTATGGTCCGTGCGTACCGGCGAGACCGTTCTCCACAGCAAGATCGGCTCAGACTGGTATGCTGCGTGTATCCTCTCCCACTCATCCGCTTCTCCGTCCACTCACGCACTGGCGCGCAGGAACTGGTCATGCAAAGCAATCCGCACAGCAGATATCCGACGCCTTCACCATGCACACGAGATATGGACACATCCGGCACGCATATCGTTCAACCCGTTTGACCGTGACCGCACGTCCGCAGCCGCGGGTGGTCATCCGTCGTTCCAGGAAGCACTCCCGTTCCTCAACCGACTTTATCAGAGCCTGGTCGGCGCTACACCTGGAGAGGCTGCGGCAGCCAGTGATGCGGAAGCGCAGGGACGCGCGTGGCTGAGACGACAGCAGGCCAGACGCGAGTTGAGGGCTGCTGGGCAGGCGATTGGCGCAGCGGCCCCACGCCGCGAATGGCAGGATGTCGTTGACGGAGCAAACGCGGAAGCAGCGGCAGCAGCAGCAGCAACTGCGGATGCAGATATGGAAGCGGGACTGGGCAACACTGGCGTTGGTCAGACGAGTGGCGACGACGATACGGGCAGCGATTCTGCGGTGCTGGACTCGGACGACTCTGAGTCGGATGCCAGCGATGCCAGCCTGCGGGAACGGTCACGGCTCCTTCCGTCGCGTGAACAGGCAAGCTCGCAATCCCAGTCGCAATCGCAATCGCCTGTCACTGCAAGGGGTCAGGCGGACGAGGTCAACCAAGGTGCAGCGTTTGCGCAGTACCTGGAAGGTGTCTTGGGAAGGTCGTTAGGTATTTCTCCTCAAGTCCTGATGAACGCGGCAGGATATGCTACGGCGGTGGCGCAACAGCAGCCGCTTGATGAGATGATGGAGAGCGAGTATGGGCTCCCGGACTTTAATTCGGGGCTGGACGACGACGATGACGATTATGGCTCTTACGATGATATGGACTCTGACGGGTTTGGCGGCTATCACGACAGCATTAGCGGCGGCAGCAGCAATGACGACGACGACGACGACGACGACGATCACAACGATGACGATGACGATGACAACGATGACGACGATGACGATGTTGACTTTGACGTGGATCGGCAGGAGCGGCTGTATGCGCAATGGATGGACGTTCTTTTGGCGTCTGCGATGGAGATCGGCGACGCCTTGCACGAGGACGACCACACCGACGGCGGTGCATCAGCCGCAGTACAAGTGAGATCTGGATCAGATGCACCACATGCCACAGTGTTTCAATCAGCAGCAGCAGCAAGTGCCTCTACGGCCGACGCGAGCACACCTGCAACATCAGGATCATCGTCGTCGTACGAGACAGCGCCTGAGTCCGTGCCCGAGTCTGCATCGCCGCAATCACCGCATCTGCCGCAGCAACAGCAGCAACAGCAGCATCTCGAAACGGACAGCCCGCTGGCAACCCCTCCAGTGCCCCACAAGCGGCGTAAATACGGGACGACCGAGCTGGCCACGTCCATGACACCGGCCGTCGATCCGCTGCCGCCGTACATTATCCTGCACACGACCGTCGAAGACGTATACCTCCTGAACGGCTCCACTCTCGCCGTCGAGTGCCACGTGCCCAAGATCCTGTGCGGGTGGGACACCAACCGGGCCTACCGCGGTCTCGAACGTATGTTGTCTCACGCGCCATGGCTCGCCGTCCTGTTGTCTCATCTCGCCTCACCACGTCGTGTGGAGGTGGGAGGGACACGTGGGCATACTACTGACGACTGCATGCCGCCAGGCCTCTGTATGACTGAATGGATCCCAGAACTCTCGCTGGCCGTGGTGGCCAGCCAGCGTGGCAGGCTAACCGCCATACGCGTGTTGCGGACCACGACACCGGCCGGCACACACAACTACACGTTTGGTGCGTCTCCACTGACCACGTGTGTGTGTCGCTCGCTTTGGCAGGCATGCTGACACTACGTGCGCTGGCGGCGGGATTCCACGCTACAGAAACTCGAGTCGTGGTTCCCTATGCAGGGCTCACACCTTTCGCCTATCCTGGGCATGAGCGTGTCGCGGCACGTATCGTGCATCGACCCGTCACTGACACGGTTCCAAATCCACGTGGGTGAGTGCAGCTCGCCTCCCTGTCTGGCTCTTGTCTCCTTGCCCCATCCACGCAACCCACCCAACTGACTGCCCCTCTTACACGATGCACGATGCGAAACACACGATACAGTCACGTACGACTCGCAGCTGTATGTCTACGAGTTGCGGTCGCAGCCCACCCTTTTCAGCATCGAACGTATCAACCTCTAGCACCCGTCACTCTCTCACACCGTCACCCCTCTGTCGCACATAGAATAAAGCATGGTATTCTTGCAACCAAACCGTGGCGTGGTGCAGGTCTCATATTAACTATGGCGATGTAATGGCGGGTTGGGATGTGCATGGAAGGGTCGAGATGCCGAGGGCGGTAGTGGCGGCAGCGGCGACGGCAGGGTCTCGGTGGGTGTCAGCGAAGGCCGACCCATCCGACGCAGCAGATGGCGCCGACGCGGAAGTCGGCCTGCGACGTATCCGACGCGGTACTTGAACCATGGATACTTGCGCGGCGGTGCGATGCGTTGTACGAGCCGACGGCCATGGGAATGCGGGCCGTGCTGGTTGGGCAATTGGCGGAACGCATTCTGCAGATCAATGTTGAGGGAGTCGTGGGCAGGGAAGAAGCGGCGCGAGCTGATGGACGCGCCTTGGTGCGCAAACCACTTGGACAGCCGTGTGGACTCTGTTCGGGTTGAGGGATTCGCGTCCATGAGTGTTTTGGCACGTGGATGACGCGCCATGGTACACGTTGCATCCGGTCCGGAAAGCGGGGAGATGACAGTTGAGATCATGAGTATTGAACAGATTGATTGAGCCAGCCAGCCAGCGAGCCAGCAAGTCAACGGGGACTCACCGGCCATGCCCGGATAGTTCTTGGGCGGGTACATGAGAAACGGCTCAGTCACCACCTCGCACAAGACGTCGGAGACCCCTTGCTCTCTGGGCCATCGCCACAATCCCAATCAGCCTCTCCGTGTCAAATGGCCAACAAGACTGTGCCAGTCACATCGCTAGCAACTGGGAAAAGTGACACTTACGACGTAGGCAGCCGTAGCAGCTGGCACTTGAGACGGTACATGCCATGGACACGCACCGAAATGTCTGGGTACACAAAGAACAGGCCCGGGGAGCCGTCCAGATCAACGAGTGCGTCAGGCGGCTTGATGACAGTCCCAATGATGGTCTGGCTAATAAGCTCGGTATTGGATGCATCGTCAGGGACCCCCTTTGAGGACGAGCCGCTTGTGTTGGCAGGATGGGGAGACTGTAAGGGCGATTGCTGAGGCTGGTGATGTTGCTGAGGCTGATGCTGCTGGTCAAGAGGCGGATGGGGTGCAGGGTGATGAGAAGCGAGCGACGTAGACAGCGTCGGTGTATGTGCAATGTGCAAATCGTTTGAAGGCAGCGACGGTGAGGCAGAGATGGACGCAGACGACGTGGGATATGGCGCCAGAT
>JAHLKH010000224.1:0-37454 GCA_025526915.1 Entophlyctis helioformis | reverse complement strand
TCATCAGCTGCATGGCCGTGACGAGCCACGCGTTGATTGTGCTCATATTGAGACCCGGCTGGGCCATCTGCTTGCCACTGAAAATGTACGACAGGTGGCGCAGCATACAGGCCATGGACGTCTCGCCGCCAGAAGCGCTGCTGATGATCTCCGTGAGCAGTTGGTTCGCTGTTGGCACCGCCGGTGCTGCTCCTGGCTGCTCAGACTCGTCGGGTCCTCGGCGTCCTCAGACCGTCGGCGTCCTCAGACTCGTCGGCGTCCTCAGACTCGTCGGCGTCCTCGATGTCCTCAATGTCCTCATACTCGTCGGCGTCCTCGCTGTCCTTTGACTTCTTGACCCTCTCGTGCAGACATATCTCGAGTCTCGTGCCCGTGGCGAGTGGCACCGGATCGCCAAAGCGAGGATCGCTGCTCTCTGGGTTGTACAAACTTGAGCCATACATGATCCGCGCGTCGATGCCCTTTCTGAGCGTAAATCGGCCGGACAGGAAATCCTCCCTTGACACGCCACCGGGGCAGTTGGTGCCGTCTGAGTTGCTGGGATCGTCGAGGGCTCTGATATCATCGTTGCTCAAGAAGCAGAACCCGGTCTGCTTTTCTTGGAACCACTGGTAAACGTGGTATTTTGGCGGGAGGGGCGCGTCTTGAACGATCTCGAGGAGCTCTTCAAGGACGGCACCAATGACGATAAGGCCGGCCTGCCGAGTACCGACGGTGAACGAGTACACACGGGTAAACTTGTCCTCGACGATCAGATCCCGCGTCCATGTCTCTGGCGTCTTCCTGCCATGAAGGCCATGGAATCTGACGCGCAATGGATCACTCGAGGTAAGGTCCTGCACACCACGCCAAGCTGCCAGTCAGTACATGCATCGCCATGCATGCAGGCAGAATGGCGATCCTAAATCGTACCTCGTATAGCACTCTCATGCCACAACGATCAGCCGCGTCCACAGCGGGTCGATCGGTCGCGTCCACAGCGGGTAGATTGGTTGCGCCTCCTTTTGATTGCCGCACCTTGTCGCCGATGGCCGCAAGGAGTGTTATGAATCGCGCGGTAACAATCTGGCTCATCTTTCTGAGCTTCAGCTGTAGTGCCCGTCGTGAGCGAATGACGACTCTACCAAAACACGCATGTCAGCAAGTGCTCTCACGGCACATCACACAGCATACATCACTTACACTCGCGTTGTGCCAGAAGGAAACCTGCGGTGCTGCAGGCCTGACCTTTGCCTGTTGGTCTTCGCGGCCTTCTTTGCCTCAGTATCTACAGCTTCCGTTTCGCTCTTCTTTTTGAGCTTGGCGAGCATGGCTGGCGTGAGAGGGCGTGGTGCCTGCAGAGGTTGGATGGCAACATGAGCAATGCATTCCGAGTGCACAAAATACATATGCAAGCATCAATGGTACATCAGAACTAACCGTCGTCTGGGTGTCTGCAGCTCGATTGAGAGAAAAGACAACCCGCTGTGCTTGTCCAGGCCAACAGTTGGTAGATGACCATTTACGCTTGGGCGGCGTTGGCGGTTGAAGCCCCTGTCAATTGGAAAAATGAGCGACTGCACCAAGTCATCACATGCACACACGGCCAGTGTAGACAGAGACGCACCGATGCCTGCTCGATGATCGACTTTAGCAGAGCAATAGCCTCGGTTCGCTGCTCGACAAGTGTCACTGGTTGGCCCTTCGTTTGAGCTTTCAGGTCTTTCAGCTGTTTTATGGCCCTGTCGCGGATTTCGGCAAAGGTCTTTGAGGAAACGCGGCGGGTGTTGATCTTGCCTTGATACTTGGGTTTCTGCTTGTTTTTCTGCGTTTCTGGTACTAAAGTAGCACATTCGACAAAGGCAGCACTGTGAGTGGATGGTGTCAAGTCATTCTGATGCAAGCAGCACGTACTTGGAGTTGATGAATGCTCAAAGGGTACGCATGGAGGATACACGATCTTGTTCAGCTGGTCTGCATCACCAAAGCGACAGTCTGTTCGATGGACAGTGGATTGGGTTAGACACTTCAGGCAAGAAATGCACATGAGTCCAAGTCATGCAGAAACTTACGGTTGCATGCTGAATGGCCCAAGCTGGTTTGTTGAGCAACGTGCGCGCTTCCCGTACAGGAGGCTTCTTGCAGGCAAGCGCTACAAGTCGCGCGCTTGCCGCCCGGCTGATCCTCGCCAGAATGTCGCGGCCCGCGACTCCGCCATGATTGCCAGAGAGACGGCCCGCCGCGTGCTTGATAATGCAGTCAAATGCGATCGGGCAGCCGTTGACCTGCTCAAACGCGGTGTCCATTTGCTCGCTGCTGACAATGGTCTCGAGGTGCCGGTTGATGTCGCTCTGCGTCAGATGCACGACGTTGGAGTCTGGGTGTCGTTCTTGCCAGTTGGAGTGGGTCAGGAGGCAGCCGTCATGTCGCTGGCAACTGCATCACGATCCAAAAGTTGCATCAAGGACAGGAGAACAGAGTCAGCAATGCGAGAACCTGCAGAGATCGCATGCATGAGTACCTTGGTTGAGCTGCGGCGGTCTTGACGGCAGCCTTGCCGCTGTCATTCCATGTGGTGATAGATGGTCAGTACAGTGCTCTGCATGCAAATGCATCAACAGTGCCGCGTGCTTGACCGATCGCGCAATGACTTGCCTCTGCCCTTGCGCATCGCGAGATTGACCGCTGCTGCTGCTTGGGGCTTTGAACGCCGCGGCGGAAGCTCCTGACTCGTCGAGGTAAACGAAAACGTCAAAGGCGTTGAGAAATGCCTTGGCGAGGTCCTCGCCTCCGATTGGCAACAAGTCCTTGACGTACGTGTCCCTGAGGCCCGTCAGGAAGTCGTCGGAAAACTTGCGGTTGCGGAGGCGATCACGGAAGCCGGCCAGATCCGTGTTTTCCTTGCTTATCACGCCATCAACGTACTCGTTAATGAACTTGGCACCAAAACCAATGCCTGCAAGATGATGTGAGTGGCAACGCATGTTAGTCGGCATCGCAGCATGGATGACAATACAGAGCATGAAGCCAGGAATCGCACGCACCACGCCCGTAGCAATCGAAAAAGTCATTCTTGGCGAATGCAGCTAGAGTTCGGCAAGAGCCATCGAACTCGTACACTCCCATGGCTGACGCAGTGGACGGGATACCTGCATGGTTATAAGACCGGATCTCGCTGTCATGTCCCTTGCGCATGCTCATTGTGATGACAGGGCAGCGGCCGTCGCAGTGCATCACCAAGTCCGAGTCGTTGGCGATAACCACCATTGGTGTGTCGCTGTTGCAAGATGAAGACTGTTAGCCGTCAATCAAAACATACAGTTGCGATGGCGGTCAATACCTTGGATTTCTTGCATACTCGGCTGCGCACCGGGCGATGCAAACGTCCGCCTCGTGGTCACACCAATGAGCCGTATGCTGTGGCTTGGTCTCGAGGATCTCCGCGATCGCCTCGTAAATACGCTGCTTGTCGTCGTGCGTGAGCGTGAACGAACGTCGCAGCGCCTGTCTGTCTTTCCTGGATCATTGATGGTTAGTTAGAATCGCCTCGATGTGGCATGAAGAAGTGGACGCACCTGGTCAAGTGTTTCGATCTCTTGCACTTGCCGCGTTTGCGAATGCACCGCAGAACAGTGGCCACCCCATTCAGGACCTTAACGGCACGGTGCCTGTGCTCGATCTTAAGCCCAGAGTCGCCGTGCTGACCGTCAACATGAAAGACGTATGTGTGCTTGTCGCCGAACTTGCCAATGAATGACTCGAGTACTGGCTCGAGGACTGACTTTCGTTCGGCCATGGATGGTTGTAGATCAGGCCTTCCTTGCCCGATAAAGTACGCAAAGAAGACGCTCATCACATCGACGTGGACGATGCCGCAAGTGCTGGGTGTGGCCGTGTTGGTGTCGCTCGGATCTCGTGGCAGTTGTGCATTGTCCAACACAAATGTCAACGCCGAGGACCAAGGCACGTCCTTGTGTACGACGACGGCCTTTGCCTTCCTGGAATGTGCAGACTGGCCGATGATGCCCATGTTGTGCGTGTGTGCGTGTGCTGATCGTGCGTGCGTGCGTGTGTGCGCAGTTGCTGATCGTGCGTGTGCGTGTGTGTGTGTGTGTGTGTGTGTGTGTGTGTGTGTGTGTGTGTGTGTGTGTGCAGTTGCTGATCGTGCGTGCGCGGCTGCTGATTGTGCGCGTGTGTGTGCGAGTGCGTGTGCGGTTGCTGATCGTGCAGAACTCCTCGGCACTGAAAGCTCAATCAGACAGTTGCAGAGTGTCACGGAAAGTTCGAAAATCGCATCTCCATTCCTTGAGGCGAGCAGCCCGATGGAACAATGGACAAGTAAAAAGGGCTCCACGCCTCGTCCTCCATGAGCATGGCCGTGGATGGCAAGCTGGGCTCGGCACAAGGCATTTGTTCCCTTTGGCCGAGCACAATGATTGGACGCCACTGGTCGCCAAATTTAATATCATTTTCATTGTTCTTGGCCAGTCACTCTGAGCAGCGAACAGATGGCATTGATGCGGATCGTCTCTGCTTTGAGGCTGGCTTACAGCCCATCTTGAAGGGTATGGCTTGATGGCCACTGGGCAGCATACCAAGGGCCATCCTGCTTGTGGCAGTCTCGACTGGTGACAGCCGGCATTCTTCTGCAGAGACAACCGCGTCACAGCAGACCTTGACGTCTTGGTTGATGCTGGAGTGCGATGGCGCGCACAATGGCGCACGCGTCGGTAGAAGCGCCACCCCTCTTGAAACAGGCAGTGATCTAAGGGTTGGTGGCACCCAGAGCGCCACGCCCATTGTCAAGTTGAAGTGGCTTCTGAGATCATCAACCCAGATCGCCTTGATTCCACGATGCTCATAGGTTGAATCTGCAACCAAAGACTTGCTTGATGCTCCACGGTGGTTGGATGCTGGCATGGCAGCCACAGCACTGGTTGCCCATCCAGCCTTGTTCATAGGGTCCATGCCGCAGTTGGAATCACCAAGTGCACATGGAATTGCTAGATCTCATCCGTGTGAATTCCTCCAACCTGATGTCCAGCCCTCCTTTGTGCTCTGAGCAGTACTGAGATGCGCCATATCGCTATCTGGCTCTTTGGAACAGATGTTGCCAACCAACACCATGACAATCCTCCAATCTTTGACCAAGTAGTCATCCCAGATCTCACAAATGTGTCGCACTTTCTTGTGATGATGGTGCAAGGCGAGTTTCTCCTTGGGCTCAGTGTCTTCATTGCCGACTTTGGATGCTGTTGACTTCAGTCGCCAGCAGGTCTGAGACGACTTGTTCTTTGCAGCCTGCAGTCGATCAGCCCTTTGTTGTTGACCGAGACTGTGCATGCTGCTCGTCATTGCATTCGCGGGCATGCTGACAAGTCAGGTGGGCGTGGCTGTTGGCTGTGGATGACGGGGTGCGACGGCATCGTGCCTTGAATGTAAGACTTGCTGATTATCTGCGCTGCTGGCTGTTGCAAAGACACTCGTCGCTGTGACCTTGCTGTCTACACCAAGGCAGCCAGGACAGAGGTTGGCATGAGTGGGCAGAATTGCTGCAGGCATTCTGTGTGTATCGCCTCGACAGTTCTCAAAGTCAGACCAAGCCAAGCGCGAGGCCTTACAGCAGCTCGAGGATACGCGGCAACTCGACGATACGCCGAGTGATCCATCCATGTCCTCGTTGGTGAGCTCGTCTGCCTCTTGTGCGATGGCTGTCAACAGTTGCGACTCTGTTGACACTGTGTGCCTTGACAATCTTGACGACGGCAAGGACGTTACGGACGAGCATGGACAGCCAGCCGTTGCTGTAGCTGCCACGCCAACAGCCAGCCACCAAAGAGCGTCAAGCAAGCGGAAGAGAGCAGCAGCAGCAGATGCCAGTGCGTCTGTGCGGCTGTGACGTCGGTCGTTCGGACATTGCAGCAGGCAGCCCCAGCAGCACACACAAGAGCGCCGCCTGGACGCAGAAGGCCAACAACTACAACAGGCAGTCGCACGACAGTTCTTGGTGACACTACCAACACGCAGCAACTGCTGCCCCTGGACAGGCTCAGCAGTCCACAAGCCAGCGCCAAAGCGACCACGACTTGAGAAGGCATCGGCTGCAGGCTGCTCAGAGTGACTGGGAATTCGGACAAGAATATGAAATTGGATTCAAAAAGTCTGAAAATTGGATGCCAAATTGAACAAAATTCGAGGCAAACCAGCCGACCAATCAGGTGCCGGCGCAAGGTTTTCTATGGGAACGAAATCAATTACCCCCCCCTCTTTGCTTAACACTTTCACACGCCAGCTTGAATGGCCATCCACGCCACGCCGCCCTTCCCGCCGCTCGAGCAGGTGCTGCACAGCCTCGCGGCGCAGGGCAACACCGTGCCCGTGTTCCGCCAGATCCCGGCCGACCTGGTCACGCCCATGCTCGCCTACCTGCGGCTGTCGACCGGCGGCCGCCGCACGCACTCGTTCCTGTTCGAGTCCGTCTATGGCGGCGAAAAGATTGGTCGCTTCTCCTTCGTTGGCGCTGGTCGGTGTCTGCTCGCTGCCACCATGATTACGCCGCATGCACGCACCGCTGGCTGGCTGACCGTTGGCTGACCGCTGGCTGACCGTTGGCTGGCTGCTGGCTGACCGCTGCTGCCGTGCAATCGTGCACGCCCTGCCGCACATCTCCTGTTGCCATCCATCCATCCACACATGCGCTGCCGCCGCCGCCGCCGCCGCACTCCCCCAACAGAGCCCCGCAAGGTTGTTCGCACAGGCGACAGCCACCCCGTCACCGGCGACCCGCTGAATGTCGTCCAAGACGAGCTCAGCTCGGTCGTCTACGTGCCTGTGCCCGGCGTGCCATCCTTTACCGGTATGCGTGCCTCTTCAGTGTTCCTGTGTGCACGATCCATGCCACTCACCACGCTGCCGTTGGTCTGGCGGGCCGGCTCGTTGGCGGCATCGATGCCACGTGCAGGCGGTGCAATCGGGTTCATCTCGTACGACTGCGTGCGCTTCTTTGAGCCAAAAACTGCCCGCCCGCTCAAGGACACGCTGGGCATCCCAGACTCGGTGCTCATGTTCTGCGACACGATCGTTGTATTCGACCATTTGTTCAGCACCGTCAAGGTGATCTCGCATGCCAAGTGGGCGGAGCCGCATGCGTCTGAAGCAACGATCCGCGCAGCATATGCTGCCGCAGAGGCCCAGATCCAGGACGTGCTCACTCGCATTACTGCAGAGGCCATCCCCGCCGTTGAGCAGCCACCGATCCTGCTTGGCCAGCCGTCCGTGTCCAACATTGGCCAGGAGGGCTATGAGAGCCACGTGCGCAACCTCAAGCACCACATTTCTGAGGGCGACATCATTCAGGCTGTTCCGTCTCAGCGCCTCAAGAAGCGCACGACGCTCAACCCCCTGAACGCCTATCGCAAACTTCGTACAGTCAACCCATCCCCGTACATGTTCTACGTGGATCTGGGCGACTTTCAGATCGTCGGCGCGTCGCCCGAAATGCTCGTCAAGGTGGAAGATGACATTGTGTACACGCACCCGATTGCAGGCACTCGCAAGCGCGGCAAGACTCCGCAAGAAGACCACGCGCTTGCCAAGGAGCTCATTAGCGACTTGAAGGAGCGGGCAGAGCACGTCATGCTTGTGGATTTGGGACGCAACGACGTGAACCGCATCTGCGATCCAAAGACGGTCAAGGTCGACTCGCTGATGCACATTGAGCGCTACGCGCACGTCATGCACATTGTCAGCAATGTCTCTGGCAAGCTGCGTCCAGGCAAAACGGCGTATGATGCGTTCCGGTCGATTTTCCCAGCCGGCACCGTGTCGGGAGCACCCAAGGTGCGGGCCATGGAGCTCATCTACGAGCTCGAGGGCGAGAAGCGCGGCGTGTATGCAGGCGCGGTTGGCTACTTTGGCTACTCTGGCGGGCTGGACACGTGCATTGCGATCCGCACGATGGTGTTCAAGGACGGCCACGTGTATCTGCAGGCAGGAGGCGGCATTGTGCACGACAGCGAGCCCACGGCCGAGTTTGAAGAGACCGTGAACAAGCTTCGGTCGAATGTTGTCGCCCTCGAGGCAGCCGAGGCCGAGTATGCGCTAATGTACGGCAGCTACCGCGAGGAATAAAGAAGACTGTCGAGGCGTCTGTTTGCTGCATCCCTGTTTGTGTGCCTCGTGCTTGTCGGTGTGCTCGACGGTGTGCTCGACGGTGTACTCGTCGGCGTACAAATACACCGCAATTGAAACGCCGCGTTGGCCGTGGCGCCGGGTTCAACCAACACTCGACAGCAACAGACAATGGCGACGCTCCTTGTGGACAACTACGACTCCTTCACCTGGAACGTCTACCAGTCGCTCTCGGAGCTCGGCGCCGACGTGCGGGTGTTCCGCAACGACCAGATCTCGCTCGACGAGGCCATCGCCCTCAATCCTCGCAACGTCGTCATCTCGCCAGGGCCGGGCCATCCGTCGTCGGCGGGCATCTCCAACGACATCATCCGCTACTTTGCCGGCAAGGTGCCCGTGCTGGGCGTCTGTCTGGGCGAGCAGTGCATGTACGAGATATACGGCGGCACCGTCACCTACGCCGGCGAGCTCATCCACGGCAAGACGACGCCCGTCATTCACGACGGGCAGGGGCTGTTCGACAACGTGCCGCAGAACATCGAGTGCACCCGCTACCACTCGCTCGCCGGCGATCCGCGCACCCTGCCGCCCGTTCTCAAGGTCACCGCCCGCACCGCCTCGGGCATCATCATGGGCGTGCGTCACAAGGACCTTGTCGTTGAGGGCGTCCAGTTCCACCCAGAGTCCATCGCCTCCGAGTTTGGCAGGCGCATCTTTGCAAACTTTCTGGCTTGGGAGGGCGGCTCGTGGGCGTCGCTTGTGCGCCGTGACGATCTGGTGCTCCATGTCGACGCTGCCGCTGCCGCCGCGGGACCCTCTTCTGCGCTCGACGATCCGTCCAAGGTTGGCGCCGGCATCTCGCTCGCAGCCATCTCCAAGATGAACTCGACGGCTGCGCCGGCGTCGGTCACGTCGGTCCCGGCAGGTGTCGTTTCGGAGCTGGGATTGGCGCCAGGACACACGGCAGCCCATGCAGATGCGGCTCGTGTTGCCCCGGCACCCTCGGCTGCCGATGATGCGTCGTCGCCCTCGTCATCGCCAAGCATCCTCCAAACGATCATGAAGAAGCGCGCGCATGACGTTGCTGCCGACAAGGCTCGCCCAGGCGCCTCGGTGCTGCACATCCAACGCTCCATTGCTCTCGGTCTGGCTCCGCCTGCCATCGACTTCAAGGCGCGTCTGCTGAGCGCTGGCGGCGATGTTGCCGTCTTGGCAGAGATCAAGCGCGCCTCGCCATCCAAGGGCCACATTGACATGGCTGCACATGCTGGCTCTCGCGCTCTCATCTATGCCAACGCCGGCGCGGCTGCCATCTCGGTTCTGACAGAGCCCAACTGGTTCAAGGGATCACTTTCGGACATGCTCCAGGCCCGCCTCGCCATCGCCCACTTGCCCAACAGGCCCGCCATTCTTCGCAAAGAGTTTATTCTTGAGCGGTACCAGATTGCAGAGGCTCGCCTTTACGGAGCCGACAGTGTGCTTTTGATTGTCGCCTGTCTGTCCGATGCCTGTGTGGCGGATCTGATGGGCTTCTCGCGCCAGCTGGGCATGGAGCCGCTTGTCGAGGTGGCCTCGGCCGACGAAATGGCACGTGCTCTCCGCCTTGGTGCACAGGTCATTGGTGTCAACAACCGTGATCTCAACACATTCGCCGTCGACACGTCGCGCACCACTGCGCTTGCTTCTCTCGTTCCTGCAGATGTTCTGCTTGTTGCACTGAGCGGCATCACGCAGCGTAGCGACATTGAGCCGTACCTTGCGGCTGGCGCTCGTGGTGTCCTGGTCGGCGAAGCGCTGATGCGTGCTGCAGACAAGGAAGCCTTTATCCGATCGCTCAGTGCCACGACAGTCGAAACCAGAACCGCCGGAGCAAATGGATCGTCCTCCACCACCATCTCTGCCACTCGCGTCAAGATCTGCGGCATTACCAAGCCAGAGGATGCCCTTGTGGCTGCAGACGCCGGTGCAGACTTTATTGGGCTCATGTTTGCACCTGAATCGCCGCGCTGTGTCGACATTGCAACTGCACAGTCGATTGTTCGCGCTCTGCACCACTCGAGCGGCCCAGTTCTGCCATCATCGACACTCGCATCGGCTGCCGTCAGTGCTTTCCCACTCGAATCCCCTGCTGCTTTTGTCGACTGGTTCAAGGATCGTGCCCAGTGGATCGACTCGGTGCGGCCACCGCGTCCGCTCGTTGTTGGTGTCTTTACATCGCAGACGGTGGCAGAGATCCAGCAGACGGTCGATGCCGTTGGGCTGGATCTGGTGCAGCTCCATGGCGGCGTTCTGGATGCCGCCTTGCCACCCCTGCTGTCAGTGCCCGCTGTGCAGGTGCTGCACGTTGACCAGAGCCCGGCTAACGGGTCTGGCCAGACACTGGCCGCGTCATCTCGCTTGGTCGGCCAGGCAGCGGCCGTGTCCCACTCGGCATCTCTGCTTCTGCTCGACACGGCCGTTCAAGCCACGCCATCCAGCGCAGCGATCAAGGGTGGATCTGGTGTCGCTTTTGACTGGGCCGTGGCCGAGACTCTGGGCAACCTCGGCGTGCCAATGATGCTGGCAGGTGGGCTGACACCCGATACGGTGCGCAGCGCTGTGCAGCAAGTGCACCCGTGGGCTGTGGATGTAAGCTCTGGTGTCGAGATCACAGGCTCCAAGGGCGTCAAGGACCATGACAAGATCCGTCGCTTTGTTGCACAAGCCAAGTCCATCTGATCCGATCTTTTCTCTCTTTTACAGGGCATGCTGCCTCCACAGCAACTGGAAATGAACTCATCGTGATGCATTTGAAAGAACAAGATGACCACTATGAGCCAGGGGTTGTGTGGAAGACGGCATTGGATCCAGTGAGCGCCGATCGGAAGGTAGAACGAGAGAAAGGACCGACACGACACACTCTCCAGCAACGAGAAGCTCCTGTCCCGCCGCAATGTCTCGCCTCGACTTCATGCATCCGCCCAACTTCCAAACAATGCTCACGGTCCAGTGTGTGCACAGCCACCACTCAACGCCACGCCGTTCTTCCAGAAGACAACCGCGCAACAATCATCCAACCGCATGCAACTGGTTGAAGACACGGGTCTAGTTCTGGTCTTCGAGGTATGAGAACCACCCCTTGAGCGCCTTTGCGGCCTCGTCCGACGCACTCTTCTTGTACGTCATGTATGCGGCCTCGTCAATCAGCTCGAGCTCGTAGTACTGGCGGAAGAGATCAACAAACAAGTCTGCCATGGCGCAGAGTGTCAGCCATTGGAATGCCACGCAAGGGTCACGGGCCGTCCAGTCCACACCAGCTTACCCTTGTGAGTCTTGGTGCTCTCCTCGGTCGCTACAAGGACAGCAACCTTGTCTGCGCTTGATTCGATGTACGGCTTCAAGAGTTCTGAGAGGACTGCAAGACGGTCCTTGACCTCGGTGTACAACTCTGGAGAGTTGGGACGAGCCTTGCCGTTCTCGTCAGTGACGACGCGGGTGTAGAGGAAGGTCGCGATGGCCTTGGCGGTGGCTGGCACAAACGCCGGAGAGGCAACCAGGTCGGCATCGTCCTGGCCATTGATCCACCGGTAGAGAGCGTCAGGGTTGCGCACTGCCGTCTCGTTGCGCACTGCCGTCACAACAAAGCAAAGGGCATCGACAGTCGGCTGCTTGCGACGGCTTTGGAACTTTGCAATGGTTGCATCCGAGTTGTTGTCTGCGGGCCAGATCGAGCGCAAGTCAGTCTGCTCGGCGACGAGCAGTTGAACAAACAGCTTGGGGTCGAGCTTGTCGAGCGTGTCAAAAGCCGCCACGGGGCCAACAGGGATCATGGACTGATAGCCGTTGGTGCCGTTGATGATGCGGATGAAGGTTGCGAGAGACAGCAAGCTGGACTCGATCAGCGGGACAAAGATGGCCGAGAGAACCTTCCATGCGTTGGGGAAGTCGGCCAGATCGTCCTCGATTCCAGCAACAAAGGCTGTGAGAGCCGTCCAGAGGCTCTCAAGAGGCAGGCGGCTCTCGTTGAAGACGGCTTTGATGACAGCGAGAATGGACTCGGCGTTCTTGCCGTTACGGTCGAGGAGGAACAGCATGAGTTCCTTGACAACAAAGTCGATGGCGTCCTGCTCGGTGATGTCTTGGACGTCTTGCTCAAACGTCTGTTGAAAGTCCAAAGTAGAAGCAGCACTGTCAGCACAACAGCACCGACGGCAAGACTAGTGCACTGGCGTCGAGAGCATGCTGCCACAGGAACAAACCTTCAGTTCCATGGCCTCCTTGAAAGTATCGATCGCATCCTTGGCCAGAGCAAGTTGCTGCTCAAGGGGCAGCGATTGGCGTGCGGTCGTTGCCGCCGAATCTTCCTCAGGCTCGTCGCCATTGCCCTCGCCGTCGGCAAGACTGAACAAGGATGCACAGAGAGCCGCATGGCATAGTTGTCAGCAGGCTGCCGGACAGAGAGAAGACAGGCATCCCACAAAGCCGACGAATGCAAGGTGCACGCAAAGACCAACTTACGCATCAAAGATGTTGGCAGTTTTGGTCGGCGCGTGTGCGTCGGTGTTGCTCTGGCTCCACTTTCCAAGGTTTCCGCCGGGGCCAAGAGTAACAGCGTTGCTGTTGACGCTGTTGATGCGGCCAAACTTCTGCAGATCGTTGCTGCTGACTTGGCGGGTGTTGCGCGAGCCTGTGCCCTGGACCTTCCAATCGTCGCCACCGCCACCGCCGTGGCCTGATCTGCTGCCGCCGCGGTTGTCGCGGCCATCCCGGGCATCACGGCTATCGCGGTTGTCCCGGTTGTCCAACCGATCACCGCCACGGCCACTGCGGCCACCGCCTGATTGCTGGGCACGCGAAGGCATACCGCCGCCGCGAGATGAACGTGCGCTACGCGATGCCTCCTTGCGCTCTTCTTCGCGACGGAGCTTCTCATTCTCAGCATGAATCTCCTCAATCGTCTTGGGGTCGGAGAAGGGGTTGCCCGTGCGAGAAACCCAGTTATCTCTGCGAAGGTCGATGATGCCCTCGAGAAGGAACTGCACACGCTGGATGATGGCTGGATGCTTTGCGAGCGACTTGATAATATCAAAGTAGACGGGCAGGTCAAACTCCCAGCGCTTCTGAGACAGAGACTCGTCCTTGAGCTTCTCCAGAGTCTCATTCTTGGGCTTGGCCTTGTCGCGGGTCTCCTTGATTTCCAACGCCTTGACCGTGCCATACTTCTTGATGTCCTCGCGAAGGGCCTTGGCATCCTCTTCGTCCTCGCGGGCAGCTTGCTGGCGGAGCTTGTTGGCTTCCTTTTGGCCAATCTGCGAGGCAATAGCCTTGAAATTCTCATCAATCCTGGCCTTGGCCTTTTCGCGACGATCCTTGCGCCTCGCAGTATGTTCGGGCTCAAACTTGCGGCCAACACGTTCCATAAGAGTACACAAGAGCTCCATCTTCTCCTCGCTTGGCGGGTCGAGGTTGCGGATAAAGGACTCGAAGCATCCCTCAATGGCGCCGATCGTCATGAATCCTTGCATGTAGAGGCTACCGGCGAATGAAACGTTGTTCAACGCATTCATCTTGAGCTTGAGGCGAGCTCCCTGCTCTTCGGCGTACTTGATCTTGTCTTCGGTGGACATCATCTCAAGCTGCTGACGGCGGGCGTCACGCTCAGCCTTTGACTCAAGCTCGTCAACAGCCCACGTCTGTTCGGCCTCGAACTTGGTTTGGCACCGCTGAAGAAGAAGACGACGGAACTGGTTGTTCTTATGCTCGGTGCCGATCCACTCTTGAGTTTCGGCGAGACGGTAGGAGAGCAATGACGAGAACTCCGAGTACATGTTGCCGTACTTGACCTCATTGCAAGCCTTGTCAAAGAGCACATCGACAAGGACTTCCAGGCGCTCCTTGGTGCTGAACTCCAGGGCGAGGATCTTTTCGGTGATCGCGCTCATGTTGGTGAGAGTAAGCTTGTTGAGCTGGCCGGTGACCTTGGCCTTGATGGCTGCGACCTCGGAGAGCTCCAGCTTGGAGCGCTGGCTTGCCCAACTGTCCTCGGACAGCTTGAGCGGCTCAAAGTAAACAGGCTCCGTCGGCGCAGGGCCAGAGAAGCCGTGGCCGCCGTGGTAAGACGAGCGGTTGCCACCGCCACCACCGCCACCACGACCAGAGCGCGTCTGCTGCATGTTGCGACCAGCCGAGGCTTGACGGCTCATCGAGGGAACGCCGCCTGATCCCTGGCGGCTCATGCTGGACGGGGCCGGGGTAAACATGCTGCCGCGGTTGGGGCCAGCCGAGGGGCCACCGATCGAGCCGCCGCCGATACGTGCGCCACGGCCGCCGATGCTGTTGCGGACGTCAGAGCCAGAGCCCTGGCGTTGCATGCCGATGGTGCTGCTGCGAGAAGCCGGCCCGGCAGCAGAAGCGCGACGAGAGGTGTTGTCGCGCGGAATTTCGGCGACCGCTGGGCTGACATCAGCCGGCATCAAGTTCACGACATTAAAGGCCTTCAAGAACTGCATGCCGTAGCGAATGGTGCTAGCCGACAGATCGGGCAGCAAAGAAGCCAGCTCGGTCGGGTAGCTAACGCCTTCGGTGCTGGTCAGCGTGCGAGTCGCAGGGCGAGGGAGTGCCGCTTTGTTGGTGGCAGGCGAAACCTTGGGCTCCTCTTGAATCTCGCCCTCCTCGAGCTGCTCGTGCGCTGCGGCGTTGGTGGGTTCCTCCACGACGGCGGCAGTCGCCTTGGCAACCTGCTTCACCGGAGAGCGAGAGCGAGAAGGCGACGGCATGAGCGGGGGCTTCGCGTCCGTGGTTGCTGTTGAAGCCACCTCTTGCTGCTTGGCAGCGGTCTCTCGTGCGGGCGAGGCGTGACGAGCAGGCGAGGCATGACGGGATGGCGACGCCTCTCGTGCAGGCGATCGTCCACGCTCTTTGCGAGATGGCGACGCGGAGCGATCGCGTTTTGGCTTTGAAGCCTCTGCTTCATCGACCGCAGGCTGCTCGGCATCGACGGCGGTCGCAGACTCCTCTGCCTGGACGGGCGACGCCGAACTGGCCGGCAGATCCTCAACGAGGGAAGCCGGGCGATCCTGTGGGGGAACGGCACTGTCCACTTGCGGCGAAGCGGGCAGGTCGGTCGAGATAGCCTGGTCCGAAGCACCGACGGCGGGAACGTCCACCGCAGGAGTGCTGGAAGGAGCAGCCGAAGGAGGGGCCGTGATCCTAGCAGCAGATGAGTTGGGCACCAGAATCTCACCCGTTGCAGGATTCTTGAGAATGGCAGCCTTGGACTCGGGACGCTTGATGAGGATTGCAGCCGAGCCGGGCCTGCGAAGCTCGAAGGCTGCCACGCCACTTGCTGCAGGGACCTCCACAGACGCGGGCTGGGGCGAGGCAGCCGTCACGGTAACCTCTGTCGATGTTGAGTCGTCGGGACGCGAGGCGGCAGCGACTGCGCCAGCAGACAGCGGTGTCGTGGCGGCAGAGAGCAGGGGCGAAGTGCCGGTGATCTTGACCTCCTCGTGCGTGGCAGGGTTCACGATCTTCAACGCGCTTGACTTGCGCGGGGTTGGGGGCAGCATGCGCGCGCCGGCAGTGGGGGGCTGCTCAAACTGCTGACCGCCAGGAACAGGCGCCACGGGTCCGCTGGGAATGGGATGCTGCATGTGCATCGGCGCAGGGATGGGCTGCATGGGAGGACGGCCCATTGCGTATCCGTACTGAGGCTGGTAGCTGGGGTACGGACCGTAATATGCTGGCGGTGGGTAATAGCCAGCGGTAGGGCCGTACGGCAACGGCTGCTGCTGCTGCTCGTTCCAGTAAACCTGCTGTCCAGGGGCCATCTGCATCATCGGATGCGCGCCAGGTTGTGTGGGGATCGGCCCTTGTGCGGGGTGGAAAGGCACTGCGCCTGTTGGAGGACGGAACTGAGAAACATTCGGAGGTGGGGCCTGCTGGCTGTGAGGGGGAAGCATAGGGCCGTTGTTTGGATTGTGGTGGTACGGCTGCTGGTGGTGGTGGCCGCCATGCTGCTGTGCGCGAGGTTGGAAACCGCCTTGGGGACGCTGGGGACGTTGGGGATGAGCGTTGGCATAGTACTGAACGCCAGTGTACGATCCGGGGATGGCGGCCGCTGCGGCAGCAGCTGCAACGACCGACGCGTTTGGGCCGGGATGCGGTGGCAGATCCGTGTGGCTTGCGTGCGGTGCTGTCACGCCAGACGCGGGGATGTGTGGCTGGCCATTTGCGGATGCGGCATGCTCGGCAGGGGCGGGAGCAGCGACGCTGGGGGCAGGGTGAGAGGCTGGAGTAGAGGCCGAACCAGAAGAGCCTGCGGCAGGCGCTGTGGCGGGCTCTGTGGCGGGTGAAAAGGCGGCAGGAGCAGACACGGTGCGCGCCGTTGTGGGGGCAGTGACAGGAAGCGACGCCTGCCAAGGTGCGAATTGACGCGCGTCAGCTCTGGACGCGGCGAGTGCTCAAAGAACAATGGGGCGATGGCGCGAGAAGACACAAGAAGACACCAACCTGGGCAACGATGCCTGTGGCAGACGAGGCAGGCTCGGACTGGTCGGTGGCGGGGCCAAACGAGCCGAACTTTGGCTTAGAATCTGCGCGCATGGCATCTTGGTAGGTGTGGCACCGTTGTTGTTGTCGCCGTCAAGATGCGGAGTGGTTCGGCATTATTGGCAAGAATATCGTGTCGATGGGAACAGATACAATCGCAAGGCAAGAGGATCGTGTCGATGCGCGCACAGACAATCAGGATTGTGGATTGGTGGGAAACGCTGCGCTTTTAGAGGGATGCGGGGCAAACAGCGGCGAACGAGCACGGATGGCAAAGCACTCACTTGGCATCTGATTGTTTTTGAATTGGACCGGCCTGCCAGTCAGAAGAGCGCGGCGGGTTGATGTCATGCAGTGACGGAACAGGTGTGCGAGCACACGCACGAGCGAGGTTTGGCCGTCCAGCGCGCACATATGTCGATGACGCAGGCAGGCAGTATTCCCAAGCAGGCACAGGTCAGCAACGTCCATATGCATGCATGTCCAAGCAAGGCTGGCGGAAAGGCGGAAAGGCTGAATGGCACGTACTTTGCAGAAACCGACTGGCCTTGCTGGACAGGCTTTCCAGCAGAGACGCTTCCAGCCGTGGTGCTTGGAGATGCACCCATCGAGGCGGGGCGTGTCGGATTGGGAGCTCCCTTGGCAGCAGCCGATGCAAACGACGTCGGAGCAGACGCGGTGGCGACGGGAGCTGGTGCCGAGATCGGCACTGGTGCCGGTGCCTGTCCAGGTGCATTGGTCGGTGCAGTTACATTTGCAACGGGGGCAGGAGATGCCTGGGCGAGAGGCTGTGCCGGTGGCTGAGCAGGATTGGTGGGACGTGGGTGCTGCTGGCCTTGATGCTTGTTGCGGCTGTCAGGTCCGCCACGGTGCTTGCCTCCACGGCCACCAGCCGGGCTGCTGTTGGGACGGCTGCCAGATCCAGATGCCTGCTGCTGCTGCTGCTGCTGCTGCTGTGGTGGTGGTGGTGCAGATCGTTGCGACGAAGCAGGTGCAGGCGCATTGGCAGGAGTGAGCGGCTTGGCTGTGGCTGTGGCTGCGGTCACGGCAGGCACAGCAGGTGCTGGAGATGCGACTGGGGCTCCAGCCGTCGCCTGAGCCGTCGCCTGGGCCTGGGCCTGAGCCTGAGCCTGAGCCTGAGCCTTGCGGGAAGCAGCCTGTGCGAAGCTGATTCGTTGCGGCTGGCCTTGAGGGTGGGCCTGCTGCTGCTGCTGTGACTGCTGTCCGTTGGCAGTCATGATAGCAGAGTCTGCGAGCGGTTGCCGATGGGGAATCGTGCGACTCGGATCTGGAGATGGATGGGTCGGCCGGGTGATGCGTCAGTGGATCCAGCCAGTGCCAGTGCCGGTGCCGGTGTGCCGACAGGACCCAAAGAGTGCAAGGCTGGGCTGGGCTCGATCTCGCGTATGGACAGCGGTGCTTGTGCTGGCTGCTGGCTGCTGGCTGCTGGTGCTGGTGCTGCTGCTGCTGGTGCATCATCGGTCTGCATGAACCGAAGCCAGCCACTGCACTGCGTGCATCCGCCTGCGTTGTCGGGCTGAAAAGCAAGAAAAAAACGGCGCTGGCGGGCGGGCGGGCGGGATAAGGCCAGAGCAGGCGACTGCAGATGCGGCGGCGATGCGTCAACGGTGCGGCTGGCACGCTGGGCAGCGTGGGCAATCCGTCTGTGTCTGCGTGCGTCTGTGTGCGTCTGTCGGTCGAGTCACCAGCAGTAGCGGCTGTTCCCACCGGCTGCCCAGGCCAGTCAAGTGACGGCTCCCTGGCCTGTGCCAAGGACCGTTGCCGAGGACCGTTGCCGAGGACCGTTGCCGAGGACCGTTGCCGATGCCCTGTCTGGCCGCCGGCTGTCCACACGGAGCCCGAGCCTTGCACGCCCTCGCACGCACGCACGCACGCACGCACTTGCACCCGCACACCCCGCACGCACGCACTTGCACTCACCTGACGGGGATGGCCGTGTGTTCCGTGGGCTGGAACAACACTGATCGACCAAAGGTGTGGGAAACCTGCGCGTGGTGGGCAGCCTCCCATTGGCCTCCCATTGGCCGCCTTTGACAGCCGCTTGACAGCCGCCCGCTGATTGGCTGGCTCGCTGGCTGGCTCGCTGGCTGGGTCGCTGGCTGGCTCGCTGGCTGGATCGCTGGCTGGCTGGCTCGCTGGCTTGAAAGTGTGCGAAGGGTGTTCATTGTGCGCCGCCCTTCCGGCATGGCTCGCCGTCAGTGTCAGTAGTCGCCATACTCATCGTCATTGTTGTCCGCGTGCTTCGCCTCGGACTTGGCCTGCATCACGATCGGCTGGAACTGCAGCTGGTTGTGTGGGCTGTACGCCGAGGGCGACTCTTGGCCATTGCCGCCAGTCATCATCAGGATGGTTGGGTGCTGCGAGTGCTGCGAGTGCGTCTGGTGCACGGGATTCGTTGGCTGGCTGTGCATCGGCATCGGCATCGGCACTGCACCCTTGGCATCTGTCTCGACCCTTGCACTGGCTGCACTGGCTGCACTGGCTGCATCCATCGCTGCCGAGATCGCCGCTGAAGCCGCCGCGCCGCGTCCGCGGCCTCGTCCTCTTCCAGAGCCTGCACCGGCACCACCGCGACCGCGTCCGCGACCTCGCCCTCGTCCGCTTCCGCCGGCTGCCGCCACGCCATCCTCGCCGTCCTGTGCTGTGGATCCATCGCCCTCTTCCGCGCCAGCAGGGCTCTCCTCGATGGGATCTGGGAGGTTCGCCACCAGATCCCGCACAAAGTCAAACTGCTCGTTGCCCAAAACAGCACGCTTACTGCCCATGTCGTCCATCCAATCCAAGAGAGAGTTGGCAGAATCACAGCATCGCCACCGTCAGTAAAACAGCCCGCCAGCACGAACAGACCACAAGCAGCATTCGCCTCACGCACATGTGCGCAACAGTCAGCTTCTTGACGTTGCGTTGGCGAGCCTCTTCTGCAGCAACCTCGACCATGTTCTTCAGGAACAGCTCGACGGCCTTGGCTGTAAGTATGGTGGTCATGCAGCCGTGCATTGTCAGCGATGCCGCTCCTGCCTCGCCTCTGCACATCTGGTTGGGAAAGACGTCTGGAGCAGTTGGGGCAAGCACTCCACCTGCCACTTACATATCATGTGCGGCGTGACCTGGGCGACCTTGCCCACGTCCTCATCCAGCCTCATGATCTTCTTGATGCGAGCCTGTCCCACAACGAACCAGTCAGTCAGCTAGCCTGCCTGCCAGTCGGCCTGCTGGTTGGCTTGCCAGTCGGCCTGCTGGTTGCGCTGCCGCCTCTCGCTCGGCTGGCGAGCAGGCAGACGCCGCCCACCTATGCAAGCGAGGCTGTTCAGACAGGCTTTAGAGAACGTACCGCTGGAAAGCGTGTGTTGACCTTTGCCTTCTTCATGGTTGCTATCTGGACCCGCATATCATACCACGACCAAAGAGTCAGCAGCCAGCATGGACGGCCAGTGGGCGATGCACATCCAACGAGATGCTCACCTTCTATTGAAGTGGCCCGTTCGGTCGATGGGGAGGTGCCCCGATTCAAAAAGTTGGTGGTGGAAGTCACTGCGTGGAACGCAGGTCACGTGAGACAACGCGTGACTTGCGGGCACGCTGGATCGTGTCTTGGACGCTGTTGGATGGCACGACTTGCACGCTGCTGGATCGTGTCTTGAACGCTGCTGGCCAATGGATGGATCTGGCGTTGCTGCGATGCTGTCGACAGGCTGATCGACTGGCGTGTGCGTCAAGTAGGGCGGCCGTTGTCCAAAGAGCAGATGCCCCAGTGCAACCATTCCAATGTTGGTGGCTCCAAGCACGTCGCGGTGGTAGACGGTCTCGCAGTCTGTGCACTCGTAGCGTCGCAGGTTGGTGCGGTTCTCGTATGGGATCCGTTGTTTGCACTGCGGGCACATCTGGCTGGTCAGGTTCTCGTTGCAGCGGTAGATCTGTGTGTGTGTGTGTGTGTGTGTGTGTGTGCATGATCGTGTGTGTGTCAGTTGGTGCACAGATGGATGGATGGACAGCGTGGCATCAGACGCACATAGGCATATCCAGACGACCGCAGATGCCTGATGAGAAACTTCTCAAACACAGCGTGCCTGCCACCTTGGCCTGTAAAGTCGATGCCAAATGCCCAGACAACGGGAATGTCGCCATTTGATGGATCAACAGGGAGGCCTTGAGATGCAGCAGATGCGCGCTTGCCAGTGGTCGATCCTGCCAGCTTCATGATGCCCTCAAGATCGGCCAATCAGAACATTCCACCAAGTGTAAAGTCATGAGAGCCGGGCGGACAATTGGCCCAACGAGCCAATGTCAATACTGGTTGGGCATCGTTGTCAACGATTCATTGGAAAAGCTGTGCAACAATTGGCAATCAAAAGGCAGTGAGGACCTGGCCGCCCTCCCATTCCTCGCCAGCGCGAAGAAGCGTGCCTGCCGACACGTTTCCGACCTCGACACAGACCATTTGGGTAAACTGCAAGGCACAATTGTCAGAATCAGCAGAAGCCCCCAGTCTCAATGCTGGCAGCGCACAGACCTCGTCATCGCCAAAATCAGCCATCGCCTTGGCCTTCTCGGTCCACGGATTCCAGACGACTATGGCATAGATGGTAGCATGGTCAGCCAGTTGAACTTGCAGCTCCTTGTGTATGCCGTGCAAACGGCAATCATGAGACACTGCACCTACCGACATCGTTAAAGAACATCTTGTGGATAGCCATGCCGCCAGCGCCGAGGCCAGTGCCTTCGATCGACAGGTGGTCGTTCTTGACGCGCTCGTAAACACGGTCGGTCTCCATTGCCATTGTGACGGCTGCCCTAGGCTCAGACTCGGTGCGGGCACCGTTGGCGACCTTGTCCACATACGCACATCCAGTCAGGCCCGCCACCGACACGGTGCCGATATCCTGTGGTGTTTTCCATCGAGTTGCGGATCAGGGGGACATGGATTACAGCAAATGACGCCGAGCAGGCCCGCAGATGGCGGTGCACATGAACGCTCGTCAGTCGAGTGCGTTGTGCGGTTTGGAAACGTGCCGTGGCTGGCTGCTATAAAGAGCACGAAATACTCGCCTTGACTCGGAAGTATGTGTGGAGGAGCGACTCAAACGTAAAGTTGGTGGTTCCCGTGTTCTTGACGGCAAGAGACGTTCTGAGCGTAGCACCAACAAGCGACACCGTGTACACAAGCTTAAAGTCTGGCGCGCGCCGACAGAGTCAGAACTGCCCAACAGCAATTGGCAGGCAAGACCAAGCTCACCATGCGGCCAAAGCGCCTTCTGCGCCGCTGGAATAGCAGCCGGCCTGAGACCTGCAATTAGCGGCACATGTTCACATGTATAAGCGCTAGGCATACCAGCGGGAAGCATCGGGCAGTGTATGTATGGCTACCAAACTGCACCGTGGTCTCCGCGGCATTGTCGACGGTCAGGCCGATCCAGTCCCAGCGTGATACGCGAGCGAAGCCGTGCTGCGGCAGGGGGGCACCAGGCGAAGCGCCAAACTGCGGAAAGACGAGCGGGCTGCAGTTCCCAAGGTGTGAGAAGCACTGCGTTGGATGGCCAGTCTGGCATTGTCGGAGCTGCACACAAGGATACGTACATGCCGCCACGGATAGCCTTGGTTCCGTCGAGAATAGCCTTGGAGCTGTGCAAGGACGATGGTGTGCTGTCAGTTGGCTACCTGCCAGCAGATGGCGAGGTGTGTGTGTGTGGCCAAGAAGCAATGCATTTGTGGGCAGACACACACCTAAGGAAGAGGCGCTCAACACCCTTGTACCTCCAGGACGTCACAGTGGCGCCCCACAAGTACACTTCCACAGCGGCGTCGCCGTGCGTAATGACCACCTTGTCTGGATTCGAAGTGTCGGCAGGCATCCTTTGCAAGAAGAAGGACCCGAATAGCATCCCACGACCAAAGAGTCAGCAGCCAGCATGCACCACCAGTCGGCGATGCTCATCTGCGGCCATGCCACCTACAAGATTGGGTTGGCCGAAGTCAAAAAACAATGCACAAAGTATGAGGCGGATAGCGCGACTGGATGCACTTGCGCGACTGGAACCTGACCGTCCGCATTGTACACCATGAGCCGGGTTGTCACAGAGGCCTTGAGGCGCAGGAGATGCGCGACGTCCAGTGGTTGATCCTGCCATGCATTCACGTGACCCGCCATCCATCCATCCCGCCACGTCCAGCATCACCTATTGTTTCAGGGATCCACCAGATCGACGAAACTAACCACTTTGCAATCAAGGTAGATGAGGCTGCATGCTCGCAGATGTGCGTCGTCGATTGGCCGTCGATGCGGGCTGCTCATGCTTTGGCGCTGGGATGATAAGCAGGCTGCTGGAGGCAAGAATGCTGATTCCTGGATCGCCGACACTGTCCCCTGAGCCACACGATGCACGGAGCAGCATGGCACATGGCAACGAGACGGCACGCCACGGAAAGCCGTCTGCGCTGGGTAAGCCTTTGCATCCTTGCTGCAGCACATGTCTCATGGCCCGTCGCGCCACGGCCTGCTCGGCTGCTTGTTTTTGGCCTGTCTCACGCTCAGCCACTGGTCAGATCTGCAAGGGGATATTGGCACGGCTGGCCGCAACGATCCGCTAGACCTGTCGTCCCAAATGTCTCCCCCGCTCGTCTTTCCGCCAGACACACAGCAGCAGGTCATCCAGAATGATGCTCGTGTGCAAGCTCCCCAAAGCAACACCACCACCATCGCCATGTCGAGTGGCTCGATCTTTGGTCAGCTGCGCGTAAACGGCCGCGACGTCTCATGCCAGTCATCCAGCTGTCTGCTTCAAGCATGCACCTCAATGCCGCCATTTCATCACCAGTCGTCGCCATTTGTCACGCCATCGCCAATGGTCTCTGTCGCTCCAGCTGCACAGAATAGCACAGCATTTCCGGCCGATAGACGCCAGCACCAACTTGCCTGTATGCAAGATCCGTCCACGGCATCGGTAAAGGCGAAAGTGGCCCAATCTACTCGTGCTGAACAGACATCGTGCATGGCAACGCCGCATTCTACAGAGAGCAGGATGGCTGTTCCGCCAGATCCAGGGCCACTGAGACAGACGCGTCCATGTGTACCAGCAACCCAGTCAGGACCCCAGTCAGCAACTTCGATGTCATCTCTTGTAGGGACGAGCGCCAGCCCAAGCATCCACCTTGCGTCGGTCGAGCTCAAACGGCAGCTTGACTATTTGGTTGAAGAGACCATTGGCTCGCTCAAGGGCACCCTCGATCAGCTGGCTGGCGTACGCAAGCTTGCTCAAGAAGAAAGTGCCCGCATTGTGGACGCGATCAAGCCAGCAGAGATTGGTGCCATGATCGATGTAGCAGGTAACAACGGCATTCTTGGCGCCAAGATCCTTATTGTGCCATTCGGTCACCGCCAGCCACTGACATGTTGGCGTATGCATGCTGCACATCTGGCTTTCAACAACCACGTGTGACCCGATGCAGTGCAGAAACATCTTCAGCCTGTGGTTGATGCAGCACTTGGAAGCTTCAAGATGCAGGTTGCACATGATCTCAAAACGCTGACTGATCGGCTAGCTCTTGTTTCTGAGCAGAACCAGCATGTCATGTGGCAGCTGAGAGAGCTGGCAGTCGCTATTGAGCGGCAACGCGAAGGCACCGACAGACATGTGAATACCGGTCGCCATAACGTGGCGGATGAACACAAAGTCAGCGCGAACGATGGAGAGCACACTGGCATATCGCCCCAGCATCGATATCCTCGAATGCCGCGATGCTTGGTTCCCAGTATCGAGACGCATGTCGGCCAGATTCCGGTCGAGCCAGTGCCTCGCCGTGCCGATCTGCACCAAAACGAGACAGCCCGCAATGCTGCGCAGGTTGACACTGCGGCCTCCGCCGGCGGTCTTACTGCCAGTCGCAGCGATGGTGACGATCTGTGGGACTTTGCTGATTGCATGCTGCCAGCAAGCCAGACTGGCGCACGGGCATCGCCGCATGGACACATCGCGATCAGCAAATCCAAGCCCTGCGGCTCCAAGCACAAGGCTGACAGCATCGGTGCACCAACAACCGGCACAAGTGGGCAAGACGCGGGTGGCAGCAGCAGCAGCAAGGGCAGCAGCAGCAAGGGCAGCAACAGCAAGAACAGTGCCAAGAAGCGCAGGCGATGATCTAGACCACGTTCAAATGTGGTCCGTGTTGTCCGATCTAAAACAATTGAATACGTTCAGATGGTCGAGCCAGGCCCACATACAGCCAAACGAGCCGACGGCAGCCAAGAGGCTGTCCAGGCCACCAGCTCGCAGCGGGCTAAGCGTGCGCGTGTCCATGAGGCGGCGTCGGCCTTTGAGCAGGAACTCGAAGCTCTGCAGCATCAGCATGGGCATGGTATGAACGCTCAATGCACCGGCAGGTGTCTGATGCACCTGGTTGTTGTGTGCAGCCGACAGTGCGATACTGAGTTGATGTGCATCGCTCCCAGTTGCCGACCCCCGCTCTGCTTGGCAGCGCCCTGCACTCCCGCCGCTGAATCCCGCAAGAGACTCGATCAGTAAGTCGTCAGAGCAACCAAGAGCTGGCTGGCAATGGCACCAACCTGGCATGTCCGAACACCAGCTTTCCAACAGATTGACATCGACGAGCATGTCGGCAAGACGGCCGATCACCCCATGCCGAACCCGCACGGCCTGGGTGAAACCAGCTTGATTCGCATGTACGGAATCACCGAGGTAAGATGCCGCACGCCGTCTGTCTACCAAAGCATCTCACCAACACTCACCTCTGGCCATCTGTATCCTTACAATCCAAGGCTGGCCATTCGGTCGTCTGTCATGTTCACGGCTTCCTGCCCTACTTTTATGTTCCGGCGCCAGTGGGATTCCAGCCAGGACACAAGCAAGCGTTTATGTGCATCATGGATGTACGTTTGGCCTTCTCCATGCGCAATGTGCAATATGTGCATGGCAATATGTCGGGAATTGTGCTTGCTTGCTTGCTTCCTTGCTTGCTTGCTGCATAACAGCACTCACTCTGTACCATCTCTCGCGATGTTCGTCCAACTGCACACAGAACGCGGTCCGCACAGGCATGAACAGACAGCGATCAAACGATCCTGCTGTCATCGACGTCCAGCTCGTTCAAAAGTCGTCCATCTATGGGTACAATCCTGAAAAGGCGCTGTTTCTGCGCATCTTTGTGCGTCTGCAGAGCATGATCGCAGCAGCAAAGAATATCCTTTTATCCCCATCGAAAAGCCATTGCTTGCGTGCTTGCTTGCTTGCTTGCTTGCTTGCCCGTTTGGAGTTCATGTTGCATTATTGTGCTGCCTTTGCGCATGCAGATGCAAAATCCATCTTATCGATTGTTGCTGCACAGCTGCAGAGGTTTGGATGGAGCCGCTCCTTGACAATGACACACGAGTTCTTCGAGATGGCTTGAATGTGACAGGTCTCGGTACGGTCAAAGTGGATCTCACCTTTGAAAGCAACATCCCCTATCCTCTTCGCTTCATGATTGACACCAAGGTACGCCATCGTGTGCACTGCAACATGTGCGAGAATGCGCGCTTAAACGTAATGATATTCATTCAGATCCAAGGCGCAAGCTGGGTTGAACTACCGCCGAAAAGCTATGTGCTGCGCCACAGCAGAGACAAGGTGTCAACCGGCCAGCTCGAGGTTGACGTCGGGTAAGTGAAAAACGCTTTGCACGGAATGTGTGTAGCAGCATGTGCGCACGTGTCATTGACATGCCGATGCCTTGCTCTGCTTTGAATGCCATTGGCACTCTCAGATATGCAGACATTGTTGCTCATCAGCCAGAGGGCGAATGGTCCAAAGTTGCTCCACTGCGCATTTTAAGCTTTGACATTGAGTGCGCCGGCCGCAAAGGCATCTTTCCAGAAGCGCAGGTGGATCCCGTCATCCAGATTGCCAGTATTGTGACGTGCCAAGGTACGATCCGCCACGTTTGTAGTTCATCAACCTGGGGGCATTGCGATTCTTTGTGATGTCTGACCGCCGCCTCGTCGGACAATAATCTGCATACATCACAGGCCACAGCAAGCCGTTCATCCGCAATGTCATGACACTCAAGTCGTGTGCCCACATTGCGGGCACGCATGTCATGTCCTTTGAGACTGAGGCGGAGATGCTACAAGCCTGGAGTAGCTTTGTCCGCGAGGTATGTCTTGGAGACAGCCAAAGTCATAGCGAGCCATAGTTACTCATATGCGCGCGCAATGGACGCTATGCCACTCCCATTCCAGGTTGATCCGGACATGCTCATTGGATACAACATCAACGGATTCGACTTTCCGTATCTGCTGGATCGTGCGGAAGCACTCCGTCTTGACGACTTTGCGTGGCTTGGCCGGATCACCGGTATGGTTTTCATGCCATTGTCCTGAGCTGCATGGGACTCCCAAGCAAACAGCTCTGCCAGACACGTGGAGCTGACCATTGCCAACGTGGATGCGCAGACTCCAAGACAACCGCCAAGGACACTCGCTTTTCATCCAAGGCGTACGGCACTCGTGACAGCAAGACCATCAATCTTGAGGGCCGCCTACAACTGGATCTTCTGCAAGTGATGCAGCGTGACTACAAGCTGCGCTCCTACACACTCAACTCTGTGTGTGCGCATTTTCTCGGTGAGTCTGCTGCACAGGCTCAGTGTGTTGATACTTTTCGGCGGTTGTTTGGGTGTGCGAGACGTTGACGAACATGACTTTCCAGGCGAACAGAAGGAAGATGTGCACCACTCCATCATTGGCGACCTGCAAAATGGAAACGAGGAGACGCGCCGCCGGCTTGCAGTGTACTGCCTGAAGGATGCTTACCTTCCTCAGCGACTGATGGACAAACTCATGTGTCTCATCAACTACATCGAGATGGCCCGCGTGACTGGCGTTCCATTCAACTATCTGCTGACCCGTGGCCAGCAAATCAAGGTCGTTTCGCAGCTCTATCGAAAGGCAAGCACGCAGGATCTTCTCATTCCCGCACTGGACGTGGAAGGTGCGTAACGGAGACCTGGATTTGGGTAGCCATTGCTTGATATAGCCAACATACTCTTGCATTGAGACATGCACTGACATTCACTGGTTCGCACAGGGACGGATGAGCAGTACGAAGGCGCAACTGTCATCGAGCCACAGAAGGGATTCTACCAAGTCCCAATTGCAACCCTTGATTTCACGTCACTGTATCCATCGATCATGATGGCCCACAATCTCTGCTATTCCACCTGGATCCGCAACAACGACATTGCAAGCAGGTTCAACTTTGTCGAGGGCCGCGACACCAAGCGTACTCCCAACAATGGTAACGCTGTGCCTCTCTTTTTCATGTTGCTTCGTCGACAAACGTCCATACTTGTGCAGAGACTGTGTTTGGCTAACAAAGCATTGCTCGGACATTGATGACAGACATTTTTGTGCGGCCCAGTGTGCGCAAGGGCTTGCTGCCGACCATTCTTGAAGATCTCTTGGCGGCTCGTAAACGCGCCAAGAATGATCTTAAGAACGAGACGGATCCATTCAAGCGGGCAGTCTTGGATGGACGCCAGCTGGCTCTCAAGGCAAGAGACGATACTGCACTTGCCCGTCTGCACTAATACGGAAACTTACCGGTGCTGTTGCGTTATGGTGTCCGGGACATAGATTAGCGCAAACTCTGTTTACGGCTTTACCGGCGCAACAATTGGTAAACTGCCGCTTCTGGCCATCTCGTCAAGTGTGACTGCGTACGGTCGCGTGATGATTGAAACGACAAAGACTGTGGGTATTGCACGTGATCTCTATTTGCAAGCGATAAATTTGACCGTGTGCATGGCATACGGCTGCACGCAGCTCGTCGAAGAAAAGTTCAAGATCAGCAACGGGTACAAGCATGATGCAGAAGTCATTTACGGCGACACAGACTCAGTCATGGTCAAGTTTGGTGTCGCGTCAGTCGAAGAGGCCATGGAGCTTGGTAAGCACTGGCGGATATTTGGCACTCGCCCTGGAGCGTTTGAGACGCTTACCGACCCATATTGATTCGGCATAGGTCGAGAGGCTGCTGGTTTTGTGACGAGTCACTTTGAAAAGCCCATCAATCTCGACTTTGAAAAAGTGTACTTTCCGTACCTTTTGATCAACAAGAAGCGCTACGCTGGTCTCTACTGGACTCGTCCCGACAAGCATGACAAGTTGGATGCCAAGGGAATTGAGGTGAGGCAACGATGATCAACGTCATCACGCAGCAACAGCTCAACGCCATCCCCTGTAACAGACGGTACGCAGAGACTCGTGTCGACTGGTATCCAGCGTGATTGAGACGTCGCTTCGAAAGCTGCTGATCGACCGTGATCCCAAAGGCGCTGAAGAGTAAGGAGGTGTGCAGCAAACGCTATTCGTGATACGACACAAACTAATCCAATTACTTGCTGACGGGCAGGTACGTGAAGAAAACGATTGCTGATCTCTTGCAGAACAAGGTTGACTTGTCGCAGCTTGTCATCTCAAAGGCACTGGGCAAGGCCGAATATGCAGCCAAACAGGCCCATAACGAGCTGGCTGAACGTATGCGCAAGCGCGATGCTGGGTCTGCTCCAGCGCTTGGCGATCGTGTGTCCTACGTGATCATCAAGGGCACCAAAGGTGGCCTTGAACAACGTTTGTTTGCAAAACGGCGGAAACACACAGGCTAATACGGTGCACTGGTTACAGATGCTGCTGCGTACGAGAAGGCCGAAGACCCCATTTATGTGCTTGAGAACAACCTTCCCATCGACACCAAGTATTACCTGGAAAATCAGCTGTCGAAGCCACTCATGCGCATATTCGAGCCGGTGCTTGGTGAGAAGGCGTCGTCACTTTTGGGTAAGTACATTCGCAAGGCAGCAAGCCATTGACGAATGCAACTCATCAGCGAATATGATGTGGGTACAGCGGGTGACCATACGCGCACCATCTCGGTTGCTGCCCCAACAAGTGGTGGAATTATGAAATTTGCCATTCGCACCGCTTCTTGCATCGGATGCCGCGTCTCACTCAAGCGAAACGGTATGATGCACGCGTTCAGCATAGCTTTGTGCAAAACAGGATGCTCACGGCCACCATTGCTGGTTTCTTAGATACCGCTGTTTGCGACAATTGCAAGCCGAGAATGCCAGAACTGTACAAGCGCCAAGTCGATGTTGTCAATGAGCTCGAGGTCAAGTTTTCGCGACTGTGGACCCAATGCCAGCGCTGCCAAGGAAGCCTGCATCAAGATGTCATTTGCACCTCGCAGGACTGCCCCATATTCTACATGCGCAAGCGTGTTCAGAAAGACATGGGTGAGGCCAACACGCAGCTTGTGCGCTTCAACTACTCCTGGTGATAGGGTTTGGTGAAATGTGTGTGCATCTGCGTCGATCCTTGCATATTCTTCAATGAAACGGCGGCTGGGAAATCTATGAAGATGTTGCGAGTCAAGCAGGCTTTTGATCAGCCGCAGGTGCTGTGGATGAGTCTGGCTTGAATGCGCTTGCTTCTTCAAGGATTCGGTCCGCAAAGCGCTCCAAGATCATGACGCTTTCTCGAACGGACGACTCGAATGTCTTCAAGAATCCACGGATCCTGCTGTCGGAAAAGACCGCCACCGTGTCTTCTCCTGCCAAATCTAGTGCTTCCTCAAGGGGGCGCAGGAACTCTGGCGGAATGTTACGGCCAGCTTGATTAGGCTCGCAAATACGATCAACTGGAAACAGCCAGTACCAATTGGCAATCAGAGATATGCAGATAGGGCACAGACAATGAGCGTCAAACATGTCTGCAACTTGCCAGCTGTATAAAATATCAAAGCAGCCAACGCCAAGTTTCGAGAAGTGGCCGGGTTAGCTTGATCAATGATACCCGACTCGGCTGGATCCAACAATAGCTGCATACGGCATATTAGGCACGTGTTGTTTTCCAAGGCGGCAAAAGGCAGACGACAAAAACCTTTATCAGAATGCAACGAACAACAATGAAAAGCAGTGCAAGCCTGGCTGCATCTTCGTCAGCAATATCTGGACTACTTGTTGGTCGTCCATTCTCGAACCGGTCTCGTTCAATTTCCCAAAAGTAATTTTGCGGAATCCTGCTTGCGTCAAAAAGTAGTGTATGCATGCCGTGCTGTAATGCTGCTGAGCCTTCAATTGTAACCTAGCATGTCTGACTGCTTAGCAATTTTGATCAATTGTCACCCTGCAATGATCGATATACCTCTCTTAAGGCCTCTTGCATTCCTGAAATGGCTGACGCGAACTTGACTTGCTGCTGCTTTTGTGTGTTTCGGAAGGGTAGAAAGCGAGTGTCCTTTGCCAAGAGATCGACAGCGTCCTTTGAAAGAGACTCAATAATTGACACTGACTTTTGAAACTTGGCGCTTCGTTTGATTATCACCTGAATCTCACGCTCGGCGTCTGCCATCACGTTTGCTGACTTGCGTTTTCTCGATGCGTGCCGAACAGGCCTCAGGAAGATCATTGCAATCCATACTTTGAACATTGCCATCCGCATTCGCCGGCGAATTTCTCGTCTTGATGGCTTTTGTGGTCGGACATCTGTTAACCTGTTGCTCAGCACACGTGTCAGATATGCGAACACCACATGGCACGCATGCTATGCACCTCACTGAGTTAAGTGCCGGCCAAGGAGTCTTCATGGCACCTGAATTATCACTAAATTTGTGTTCTTGGCGATGCTCGATAGTCTGGTCCTGTCCGGTTGAAATTGTCTCCGTCTCAGTTTGAACTGCCACGCTTTGCACTTTGGACCGCAATCTCCGTTGCAAACTGTGATTTGGTACGACGCTCTTCTCTGCAAATGCAATCGGCCTGACGCATATGTTAATAGCTGCTCATTATGAAGCAATGGATGTTGATCACCAATGCATACACTTCCGATCTATCCTTGCTGATTATAGCCGCTGGTGAAGCCTCGTAGGAGCAATGATGGCAGCCTGAGGGTTGTACTTGTAGCACCTGTCGCATTGCTACCTGTTGTATTTGCAGGCTTTGTAAAGCAAGCATGTCTAGAAGACTGCCATGACCTAATTTTGTCATCAGCAGAGCTGTCCACTGACGCAATACACCAAAACGAGCAACACCTGTCCGAATCGCGCTTTGCCGGAGTTGGTCTCGCTGGCTACGGTCAAGTCTCTACACATGCAAAGTCAGTACAAAAGCACAAGACGCTTCACATAATGCACGGTTTGCCCCAACGCACCATGCGCAGAAGCTGCATTTTTAGTCTGACAAGGTCGTCCTCCATCTTGCCGCGTTATCGGCAAAGTTCATTTCGATGGATTCGGAGATTCACGTAAGCTCAACCCAATCCTTTACTTCGATAGAGCTAGCTAGTAACACTGCAAGACGGTCGATGGTAGAGGTGGAGAAGCATTGCCGCGGCAGAAGTGTACACACATCCGCAACAAAAAGCTGTACTTGTCCCAAGGCGGCAAGGAAAGGCAGCAAAGTCACAGTTTCAAACAACAAGACCGAAGCAGTACCCGAAGAAGGACATTGAGCCAATTGCGGATATTCTGGACCGATTTGCCGATCAGCAAAAGAAAGACATTGGCACGCTGTCTGGAGGGCATCTTAATCCAAACAACGCAAATCTCCAACTGGAAAAATACAAGGAGCAGCATCGCTCACCTTTACACTTTGGCAAGGCTGGATCGGGCAATGGAGAGTCCAGCAGCAGTGTAAAGCCATCGCCACAGAGACCCACCTCAAGTCAGCAAACGATATCCAAATCAAACGCAGTAGCTGCTGCCGGCAAACATGACGCGGCGTTGGAGCCCAAGATTGCAGCAGCTGCCCAACACGCACTGACTGGAGGGACTACAGCTACCGGTATTGGGCTCGGTAGCATGATCGATTTGCTTACCAAGTTCGATTCTGTCAAGCTTCGGGAAAAGACGCTAGATTCTCCAGATGCCGCTGCTTCGAGTCTCGCTCAATCGGCCAAACCGACTGACGACAATAACGATGCCGCTGCACGCTCTGTACGCCGGTTTTTGCCAAGCTATCAGCTCAACTTGACCAAAGGCGAGCAGTTCAAGACTCTGCAAACGATTGATCGTTCAGTCGTTCAGCGCAACCAAAGTTATCTGAAGAACGCGGATGCGGGCAAGCTCGACCGCCTGCAGCTCTATTACGATTTCCTCAAACAAGAGCTGGAAAGCAACGGCTGTCCACCAGAAGGCCCAGACGTTGGCCGTCTGCAAATATACAGCGAATGTTTTGAAAAGCTCATTGCAGAGTTCCGCACGTATGCACCACTCTTAGCCGAAATCAAGGTGGGTGTCCACGTTCACTGGAATACCTTGATCGACGACTAATCTTGGCTGTTTAAGAATGAGTACGATCGCACAGTGCTCAGCTTTCAGAGCGATCAGAACGAGCTCAATTTTCTTCGAACTAAGGTCCAAAAACTGCTGTCACAAAACGAGAATCGACTGCTTCTCAAATTTGAGCGTAAAAGAGCCAAAGAGCTAGAAGGGCAGGTTGATGCGCTTCGTGGTGAGTTCTACAATGGCTAGCGCCGGCATTGTCTGTCTCGTTTTGGTGTACTAAATCGGCTGTGCATTTCATTGTTGGATTGCAGTCGAAAACGAAAAGTATGTTGAAGCACGGGAATTGTTCGTTACCCAATTGGTTGCTGACCGCCATCGTTTTGTATTGGTGGCATGCAACAAGACTGAAAGCCGAGCTTCGCCGCAAACTTGCGATTTACGCAAGCTACCTTCCTGCATCGATCCTTCATGAGAAGAAAAAAGACGACCAATGTAAGGCCTGTTGCTTCTGCTGTGCAAACTCATTCGGAGACACTTACGTTCACGTTCTGGAGTGCTCGTCGAAGTTGAAAATCAGATCAGAACCTATGCTGCCGGAGAGGATCCAATCACCATGGCAGAACGGCACGTTGAGCTTCTCAAGGAGGAGATCGACGCAAAGGTTGAAGAGATTGAAGACCTCAAGCGACTGCAAGAGCGCGAGTATGTGCCACGAATAACCAAGGAGAAAGTCGAAGAAGCACTTCATGACGTCGAGGTATGTCACCGGTGCAGTTTATCATCCGCCCATCAACTCTTTGTCTGTACGGCCGTCCCTGTCTCTAAACGATGAGTACCATTGAACAGGATCGTCTAAAGCGGTTTACGGAAAAGAATAATAGTCTCGAATCGCAGCTGATTGAAAAACACAGCGAGATAAGACAGCTGGAAAGCACGCTACGTGAGAAGGAACAGCAATATCAGTTCTTGATCACAGAGTACAAGTATGTGCTCTCTGCTTGCACTCTGTCTCTGCGTTTGTAACGGTGTTCATTGACATTCATTGTCGTGCATAGCGAGCTATCCGAAGCAGTTGCATCATCTTTTGACAAGCGCATCCCAACAGAAAATGATGATGCCTCGATTCAAGCTACATCTGCTCCAGAACCAGCCCCAACAACCGCTGGATGGATTTCTGACGATCCTGGATCACGCTCGGGTTCGGCTATGCTGCTCGCTTCGCAAACTACGTCGCAAAACCCTGACGATGATTCCCTTCAGGAGTCTGGCGTTGCAGGGGATGAAGAAACCACGTCAAACTGATGGACTGTTGGCGTCATTAGCAGGACATTGCGAGTAGAAAGAGGGACTTATGGTTTCATTGAGTATGTCGTCACTATTTCTGACTTGAATAAGAGTAGGTCGCTTTGTTGTGGAGCACAAGTTTTCCGTCTATAAAGTAGAAGCTGTCCGACACCGTTTGTCCAGGAGAGAGAATCATTTCGTTTTCTGGTGTATTGTCGAAGAGTTAGTGCTCCATCTACACGTACACTGTCGTGCCGGCCACAACCCTTACTTGTTTTTTCATCCAGTTGAGGAACCTTTGTGTGTATGTAGCGATCTGGTGTCAGGCACACTCCATTGGAAGTCGCCTCACGACTGTGATACTTACCTCGTAGATGTGTTCCCACGAGTTGACGGTGTTGGGGATACAAAACCCAAAGTCAAAGTCGAAGGACTTGAGCAACCGATCACGGAAGTAGTGCCGCTCGATCATGCGAAAATTCTTGAGCTCCTTTGGTCCAACAGCAAACACAAGCCTGACAGGTGGATGGATGGATGGATGGATGGATGAGTTAAACAGATATGTCAGCTCAGCCATCCAGCATTTTGGCAGCGGGCCGGCACAGAAATCTCGATGAATTGCGGCAACATACGTCGATGCAATCGACTTTGCGGACAAGAAGTTGGCCGGAAACGTGTATGCGACCGACCGGCCCTCATCAGCCACATCGATGTCATCCCACTGGATGGGCACATCAGGCCGCTTGAGCTGGAACAATAGCTG
This sequence comes from Entophlyctis helioformis, assembly GCA_025526915.1. Lineage (NCBI taxonomy): Eukaryota > Fungi > Chytridiomycota > Chytridiomycetes > Chytridiales > Chytriomycetaceae > Entophlyctis > Entophlyctis helioformis. The sequence goes on along the minus strand of JAHLKH010000224.1, from coordinate 2,474 downwards.
CAAGTCACAAGCCATCAGTTAGATGCATATTGACTTTGATTGCCAGAAAGCAGGAGTGGTGTGTGTGCACCTCTTTCGTGTCTTCGTTCTTGATGGTGAACTCTAGAAACTGTAGTGGACAGAGCGTTAACGTTGGAATGGTTGTATACCATGGCAGTCGTTTGTCAGCTGGCTGTCTATCGTCATAGCACGCCATTGGGCAAAGGCAATGTCGGCAGTGGCACTCTTCTCTGTTCCATTGACTTCCAATGGCTGCCAGAGAAGCCTCGGCGGTGTGTCTGGTGTTTGCATAAGGTTGATGGCGACGGAGAGCTCAAATGGACGCGACACTATTGTGTTGGGGGGTGAATGCGCGCCTTGAACGCTCAGGGCATGCCTACCTGTATGAGTCTGTATCCAGCCTGCGAGCAGAGAAACTGTGCGTGGCGTGGCGGCGGGCCATGGGAAAACGAACGGAAACCATTGTTAGCAGCGGGGCAAGTGTGTCTGCGAACAGGCCGCAGTGTGCCGTCGCTTACGTCTCCTGTCGGCTTCTTCAAGCTGTCCAGTATGCCATGCCAAGCCACAGAGCCACAGGGCCAACATAACAGTATCCCGAAGCACATTTGGTCAGCCATCCAATGGAGGCGTTACGATGAAACTGCTGCTCATGTTCATAGCCCCCCTGGGCTGCCTCCTCTGCAGCCACCTTTGGACCATCGGATGTGTGCCCTCCTCACCTGAGAACCTTTTCCGGAGAGATGTTCATCATGAGTTAGACGCAAACTCATAACAAATGGATTTCTCCAGTGACATCTGGTCCGGCGTTGTCCCTGTCCCACAAGACGATGGCCCAGACCCGCTCGTCCCTATTGCATACTCAGCCGACTGTAAGACTGACAGCGGAAGCAGCATGTTCCCTCTTGCGTCGTTTGCAGCATGGGTCAGCTGCTCTCTGTTGTTGCCTGCCTTGTTGACACGGCTGTCTGGCACACTCAGATGCCAAGGCCATGAACTACTTTCGTGCGGTTTCGGTGGCAGGAGAGCGCAGCGAGCGAGTGCTGGAGCTGACATCGTACATCATCAACGAGAATCCGTCACACTACGCCGTCTGGTAAGTTTTCCTTGCTTGCATGCAGGGCACGGCGCATGCACATGCCAGACGCCATGCGTCTACTTACAACCATGGGCCACCAGGAAGTACAGACTCGACACGGTTCGTGCTCTTGGCAAGCCCATGGAAGACGAACTGCGCTTCACGGAAGAGCTAGCCTCGGAGCATCCTAAAAGCTACCAGATCTGGTGAGTGTTGTTTCTGATCCTTGACAAGATGACACTCTCTTCTTACGCATTCATGCTTTTTGCGGTTGGATGGACGGATGGGTTGGTGGATGGGTGTCTGATAAAGGCATCATCGGTTGGCGGTGTCCGACTCGATTGCGCAGCCGCAAGCCGAGATCGAGTTTATCAACCGCATGCTGCAGATCGACTCCAAAAACTACCATGCATGGAGCTACAGGTAAATGCATCGCGTCGGTGTTCGGATCCCATGCAAACACCTTGCTCAGAGGTAGATTGAATGCACTGACACAGGTGCTGGGCTGGCCAGACAGCAGATTGTTTCAAAGTACAAGCTGTGGGAGTCGGATCTAGCCGACATTGACCGTCTTCTCAAGGAAGATGTGCGCAATAACTCGGCATGGAACCAGCGGTTCTTTGTCTTTTCAAGACGCCCAGACGAGTTCACCAAGGAGGACTTGGAACACGAAGTCAGCTATGCCCTGACGCGTATCAACATGGCTCCGCGCAACGAAAGCCCGTGGAACTACCTCCGCGGGTGGGTCCACCGGTCAAATGGCTTTCCTTTGATCGAGTCTTGTGGACTAACCGGGGATGAATGCCAGTGTCATCCAGCAACTGGGAAACAGAAAGCTGAGCGATTTCCCAACAGCAGAAACCACTGCCCTTCGACTGGCTGGCGAGCAAGATGCAGTACCACACGCACTCTCGTTCCTCGCAGATATGTATCAGGAGCGTAAAGAGGTCGAGGAATTCACCAATGTATGTCGACAGTGCCTTGTGTTGGCCAAGATGCCGACTCGCGTTGGATCAACTCATGCCATGCAATGGTGCCATAAACTTTGAACTACAGGCTTGTAAAAAGCTTGTGCAAATCGATCCTATCCGCAAGCAGTACTGGGAATATCGATCAAGCCAAGTCAAGGCGGCATAGCGGGTTTCAATGAGCCTTCAATAGCACATTTCGTCTGTTCCTGTCTGCGGCGCACGCTTGGACGGCATTGCATGCAGTGCTGATGTTTTCCATTCCAATGAAACCAAGCCGTCAGGGGGCTGCATTGACGGGGATGTCCTGAAAGTACGGATCTGTTGATTGAAGGTGGGCCAGTCAGACACCCCCGTTAAGCAAAGCCACTTCAGGGCGAAGCAGGAAACGATGCAGCAGACATATTGCATGCTTACGTGTCAAGGCTGCT
>JAHLKH010000223.1:0-37591 GCA_025526915.1 Entophlyctis helioformis | reverse complement strand
TTCGTATGTGTCACGACCATGCATTCACGTTGCCAATCAGCGTTGCTGACTTTGCGTTTGTGACCACAGAACGGCAGCACTGGCCAACCGCCGTCAGACTCGTCCGTTGATTCGGTCGAGAAGGGCTTGGCCACTGACGAGTTCTCTGGCCCGCCCCCACCGGTGTCAATCCTCGATGTGGTCATTCCAATGCCGCCACTGAGTCCAATGCAAGCCGACGAAACGGTAGACGAGCGCGCTTTTGCCACGCTCAAGAACCTGGTGGTCACGAATCCAGACGTCTCGGTAGTGTCCACCGACCAGCCAATGGCCATTGATCTCAACCGTGCCGCCGAACAACAGCTGCGCGGAGAACTCAACGCCGAGGCCATCATCGCCATGAACCTGCCCCTTCCGCCTGGAGCCGTGCCACCGCGCAAGGCGTCGGCCGGTGCCGTTGCTGCACGCAGCCAGGCTGCTGCACGTGTCCTCCCTGCCATTGCGATCCCTGCTCACAAGAGCACCAGACCCAGCCTGTCTGTACAGCCGCCGAGGCTTCATCGTGGCTCGAGAGCCGTGCCGACTTCCCGAGGCGTGCCAAGCATGAGCCACCTGTCCATCTACTCGACCGTCGAATTCAACAAGTACAGCAGCGCATTGACTGGCCCGCGTCCAACACATGCGCCATCACTCGGATCAGTCGGGCTTCTCGTCATCGTCGCGCGATTCGACTTTATGAGCGTTGCTGGAGACGGACCCCTGGCTGCCAGCCTCGACCGTCCACCACGTCCGCGCTACGCAGAATCTCACAAGAGCATGCATTCCGATACGCATGCGTGCGCATGTCGCGCATCTCGAAGCGCTTGTCCGACGCGACCGACGGCGACTTTGACGTCATTTCTTCCTGCCCAGTCTGACGACTCTGCCGGGCTTACGCCAAAGGCGTCCCAGTCTGCCCACGCCGACTTGGTCCATGACGCGAACCGCCTCAGCAGCACCGAGACGATTGTCAGCATCAGCCCAGGCGGCGTCCAGTCGGAGCAGCAGGACTATGACTACTACTACAACTCGATGGAGTGGCCGCAAGCGCGCCAGGCATCCGATGGTTCAGCGCCGCAGTCCGAGTCTATCCTGGATCCGCCGCATGTGCTCGTTCATGACCGTGGAGGAGTTGTCATATCTGGGCGGATTCTCGCCCATTGGCCATGCGAGCATGATGACTGTCGACACGCCGTCAGCGCCATCGCCGCTTGTCTCGAGTGCCGCTCAGGACGTTGCTTTCCCTGCGTCGTCGGCTGTTTCCAAGACTGCCACCAAGCCCTCTGGCCGCATTCTTCCTGGCTCAGACGACGAGCTGACAGAGACCGAGGAAGGGAGTGCCTGGTACTCTGACGACTCGAGCATATCGTATGGCGGTCCCGGCATCTTTGCGACATCTGCTGCGCATCGGCTGGCGGGTTTGGCCGCAGCTGCAGCCGACTACACGCCAACATGAACCAATCGGTCACTGATGCCACGTTTACGGCTATTGGTGTCCATGGTGTCGCATCTGCCCAGCACAGCAGCAAGCCCACATCGCCGGCATCTGCCAGCGACGATCTCTCTGTTTGGACCATTGCCGATGCCGTCGACACGCACGGCATACCAGACTTTCGGCTGAAGCAGCAGTCTGCCCTGTAAATGGCGCACGCATTCCTTTCATTCCTTTTTTCGACCTACTCTTGTTCGCCTGTTGATCATTTACGTCGCGATCCACCTGGACTGGACGTGCACATGTGTCTTTTGATGTTGATATGATACGTGATCCCAACTACCAATAAGAAACTTCAAAAACCCTTATACATTCAGCTGGTATGAGTTGAGCAAGTTCATTAGTCTATGCGAGTATCAGCGGGTGGTGTCGACCATCGAACGGAACACGCCGGCCTCGTTGGCCATGAGCTGCTGCGGCGAGTCAAACTCGACAATCTCGCCAGCAGACAGCACCATGACGCGGTCGTAGTCCATGATCGTGTTGAGCCGGTGCGCAATCGTGAGCACCGTCGAGTCGGCAAACTCCTCGCGCAGACACTTTTGGATGATGGCGTCGGTCTCGTAGTCGACATTGGCCGTCGCCTCGTCCATGATCAGGATGCGCGGCCGCTTGAGCATCGCGCGTGCAAGACACAGCAGCTGCCGCTGGCCGACCGACAGGTTCTCGCCGTTCTCCTGCACCTCGCCGTCCAGACCGCCGTCCGACTCGGCCACCTTGGTCTTGATGTTGGCACGCTCGAGTGCGTCCCACAGCTCGGCGTCCGTGTGCTGGCCGAACGGGTCCAGGTTGCGGCGGAACGTGCCCGAGAACAGCACGGGGTCCTGCGGGATGATGCCGAGTCCCGACCGCAGATCCTGCAGACCGAGATCCGTCGTCTTGAAGCCGTCGACAACAATGTCGCCGCCTGCTGGCTCGACCATGCGGAACAGCACCTGCATGAGCGACGACTTGCCCGAGCCTGTGCGGCCAACGACACCAATCTTCTCCTTGTCGCGGATGGTGAACGACACGGTCTTGAGAACAAGCGGCAGGTCTGGCGCGTACCGCATCGACACGTCCTTGAACTCGATGGCGCCAGTCGCGGGCCAGCCAGTCGGTGGACGCACGTCCGTGATCTCAGCAGCCTCGACCTCGAGGTAGTTGGCATAATGGTCGACACGCTCAACGGCGTTCATGTTGACCTCGGTCTCGGTGAACTGACGGATGCAGCGGCTCAGGTTGCCCGTCACTTGGAGCGCGTACGACAGCGACAGACCGTACAGAGCCGCAGTGAAGTTTGAGTTGGTACGAGCGATCAGACCAAACGCGGCAGCCGAGAACACGAGCACAGAGCCAAGAGCCTCGAAGCGCATCGACATCCACCGAGATGCAGCAAACAGCAAAAAGTATGGAACGGTGTTACTGTCGTTGAGCTTGTTGTTGTCTTGGATAAAGTGCTCTTGTTCACCATAAGCGCGGATGGTCGCAATGCCGTTGAGTGTCTCGCCAATGTGAGCGTATAGCGGCGACCGCGAGATGGACTCGAGACGCTTGAGCTCGCGCGACGACGCACGGTACACTTTCTGGATAATGTAGTAGAGACCCATGACGGGCAAGAACGGCACAATGAAAAGCGGCGTGGCTGCGATCAACAGCCCAAAGTACGAGATGATGGACGCCAGAGACTGCAGGAACATGCGGAACGACATGACTAGAGTGCTGTCGATGCCGTCTTGGTCCTTGGAGAAGCGGTTGATGATGCGGCCGAGCGGCGTCGTGTCAAAGAAGGCGGCCGGTGCACGAACGACGCGACGTGCTGCTGCCTCATGCAGACGCTGGCCGGCCTTGGAACCAAAGTACACCAGATAGAAGCTGAACACGAATCCCATCGTGCCGGCGAGGAACGCCATCAGGCCGTAGATTCCAACGTACTGCGACTGCGAGAAGCCATGGATGCTTCGGTTGGTCCACAGCACAAGCCACAGATCGTTGGCCGTCAGCGATCCCTGCGACAGCATGATTGTGAAGATGAGGCCTGCCAGGAACGGCATGCCGCCTGCCGCACGGAAGTACGCAAGCCAGACGCCGCCCTTGACCGTTCCCGTTGCGCGCTCCTCGGCCTGCATGAGCTTCCGTGCCTCCTTCTTCTCGCCCTTGCTGGAATCGTTATCGGCCTTGACAACCGCCTTCTTGTCCACAGCTGGCGCATCCGTCTTGACAGTCGCCTCGGTGCTGTCGGCCTCCTCGTCGTTCTCGTCGACCTTGTCAACGCCGCCGTAGCTGCGCATCAGAGTCGCAAACTCGCCGTCGGCCGTCATGAGCTCGGCATACGTGCCTTGCTCGGCCACCTCGCCGTCCTTCATCACAACCACGTAGTCGACACGCGGCAGGAAGTGCAGCTGGTGCGTGACAAGGATGCGCGTCTTGCCAGCGAGTGCACCTTGCAGACAGTTGTCAAACAGGTAGCGACCGACGTGTGCTGCACGAGAGTGTGAGTGTGTGTGTGTGAGTGAGTGTGCGAGTGTCACAGCATGCATGCCACAGCCAGCCACCAGCCACACGCCACAGCACACGCCACTCACCATCGACGGCAGAGAGAGGATCGTCGAGCAGCGCAATCTGGCTGTTGAAGTACACGAGACGCGCAATGTTGATGCGCTGTTTCTGGCCGCCAGACAGGTTGATGCCGCGCTCGCCAATCTGCGTCAGGTCGCCGTCGGGAAGGATCTCGAGGTCCTTCTCGAGTGCACAGTCGCGGATGGTGGCCAGGTAGCGTGCCTCGTCGTATGGCAGACCAAACAGGATGTTGTCCTTGACGGATGCGTTCTGGATCCACGCCTGCTGGGGAGCGTATCCGAGCGAGCCAGAGAACGAGACGGTGCCAGACACACGCTTCATCTCGCCAATGAGCGCGTTGAGCAGCGACGACTTGCCAGAGCCGACCGTGCCGACAACAGCGACCAGCTTGCCGCGCGGGATCGTCAGGTTGATGTTGCGCAGCGTCCATCCAGCGTCCTTTGGCTTGTCATCTGGACGTTCAACATCTGTAGGCGTCAACGAGCTGTCACATTTTGCACATCAACCGCGACCATAAACAAGGGATTGCTCACCAGATAGGATGATCTCTTCGCCAGTGTGTCCTGCTGCCGGCTTGACAGCGACAACACGCGGCATATCCGTCTCGTCCGCCTTCTTGCTACCAGCCTGCTCCTTGGTTGGAAGCGAGTCCCACACAAACTCGCCGTTATCAACCTTGACGCCGTACTCAGTGTCTTCGTCCACCTCAGGCCGGGCATCAATCTCTGGTGCAACGAGCAGCTCTTGGATGCGCACCAAAGCAATCTTGATCTCGGCATAGCCGGTAATGACCTGCGGGATGAACATGAGGGGCTGCGGAAGCTGCGCAAACCAGGCGAGCGCAGCGAACGTGCGGCCGGGCTCGAGAGAATTGTATAGACCAAAGATGATGAACGACACGGCGGCTGCGACGTTGGGGATCGAGAAGGCAAACGTCATGTTGAACGCCGTGATCAACCTGTATGCCATTGACAAGGTAAGCAACAGACTGGAACACAAATGAGCGATGCATCGGCTTACCCGCGTTTGAGAACGAGTGCAATCTCCTTCTTGCGGATTGCCTCGATGATGTCGAGGAACGGCTGCTCCCAAGTGAGGTACTTGATAAGGCGGATGCCCTGGAGGACTTCTTGGGTGGTTCGCACGCGTGCATCTGCAAGTGGTGCCAGCTTGCCGCGGATCGACGAGAGCAGCTTCCAGATGTAGTTCTGCAGCGGTGCAAAGAGAGCGAGAAGGGCAATGCCAGCAAGAGCGGCAGGTCTTGACGGGCAGTCAGTTGCATGTCATGATGCTATCAACAATGCCGACCAAAACCGTACCCGATCTGGATGATCAACAGGATAGTGATCACGAGGATCTGCAGCAGCGACGTGAAGAAGGTTGGCAGGAACAGGATGAATCGCTCAAAGCGATGCACATCGGTCGACACGATGTTGGTGACCTTGCCGGCGTTGAACTCTTGGCGCGCAGCAGCGGACAGGCGGGTCGACTTGCGGTAGATGAGACTGGCCAGTGCGACTCGAGTGGCAACACCCGTGTTGATGCCGTTGTAGAAGTACAGGTTCTGCGAGAGAGCGCCACCAAACTGCAGCATGAAGATCAGGATCGCATAGCCGAATCTGTTCAAGCCGTGTGAGTGGACGGGCAGGCGTGCGTGTGCGTGTGTGTGCGTGTGAGGGGCGGAAGTGCCATGCATACCCAATGTACAACGACGGCAGCTCGGTGCCGTTGGAGATGGCACGCTTGGAGTCGACGACAAAGTTGACAATGGCCTTGATGACGAACGGCGCAGACATGGTGCATGCATCGCCCGCAAGCTTGATGAGGCCGATGGGAATGACATCTCTCAGCAGCATGCGCAGGAGCGCAGCCTTGAGGATCTCGCCGGGAACGCCTTCTTTGCCGCCTTTGCCGCCTTTGGCGTCATCGGCAAGATCTGCCTTGGTCGCGCCTTCGGCATTCACGGCCGTGCCAGCCGAGCGTGCACCGATCTTGGCGCTCCAGTGTGCCTCGGGATGCTTGGCAAACTCGGTGGCCCACGCAGCCTCGATGCGGTTGGAAAGAACCTCGGTGCGGTATCGGGCGGGCAGCTTCCACAGGTCAGTAGCCTGGAGCGGCCGCTTCCAGCCAGTGCTGATGATGGGATTGACCCAAGACCAAGTAAGCTGCGAGAAGATGTTGGCGGTCTCCTCGGGGCATTCATCGGCGGACGACGGTGCCGGGCTGCGGCTGAAGAAGCCGTTCCTGGGCGGCGCCGTTGCAGCTGCCGACGGCTGATCGACAGAGCTGTCCTTGTAGACCAGCGTCTTGCTGATGTCCTGCTTCATGCCGTTGACGTTGTCGAGCAGGCGTTGTTGGCGGCAAAGGCAACCTGCCGGGCTCAACCGCGAAGATTTTCAACGGCATCGGCAATCATCGGGACTTTGAACCGACGGCGATCCAGATGCGTTGGTCGGAGTTGGCCCAGTGGGTTGCGCTGATCTGGGATGCGCGATGGACAGAGGGCTGGCTGGGCTGTTTATGGGAGATTCATTGAATGTCCAAGAAGGCAGAGGCAAGGAGGGGCGAGTGTAGGCCTTGTAGTATCAGTGGGTGGTGTCGACCATCGAACGGAACACGCCGGCCTCGTTGGCCATGAGCTGCTGCGGCGAGTCAAACTCGACAATCTCGCCGGCAGACAGCACCATGACGCGGTCGTAGTCCATGATCGTGTTGAGCCGGTGCGCAATCGTGAGCACCGTCGAGTCGGCAAACTCCTCGCGCAGACACTTTTGGATGATGGCGTCGGTCTCGTAGTCGACATTGGCCGTCGCCTCGTCCATGATCAGGATGCGCGGCCGCTTGAGCATCGCGCGTGCAAGACACAGCAGCTGGCGCTGGCCGACCGACAGGTTCTCGCCGTTCTCCTGCACCTCGCCGTCCAGACCGCCGTCCGACTCGGCCACCTTGGTCTTGATGTTGGCACGCTCGAGTGCGTCCCACAGCTCGGCGTCCGTGTGCTGGCCGAACGGGTCCAGGTTGCGGCGGAACGTGCCCGAGAACAGCACGGGGTCCTGCGGGATGATGCCGAGTCCCGACCGCAGATCCTGCAGACCGAGATCCGTCGTCTTGAGGCCGTCGACAACAATGTCGCCGCCTGCTGGCTCGACCATGCGGAACAGCACCTGCATGAGCGACGACTTGCCCGAGCCTGTGCGGCCAACGACACCAATCTTCTCCTTGTCGCGGATGGTGAACGACACGGTCTTGAGCACAAGCGGCAGGTCTGGCGCGTACCGCATCGACACGTCCTTGAACTCGATGGCGCCAGTCGCGGGCCAGCCAGTCGGCGGACGCACGTCGGTGATGGCAGGCGGCTCGACCTCCAGATCCTTGGCGTAGTAGTTGACCCGCTCAACGGCGTTCATGGCAATCTCCGTGTCGGTGAACTGGCGGATGCACCAGTTGAGTACGCCAGTGACCTGCAGAGCGTACGACAGCGACAGACCAAGGAACGGTGCCGTGAAGGCGGGTTCTCGCGTGACAGGATGCCGAACGTGGCGGCAAAGAAGACAAGGACGGCACCAAGCGACTCGAGGCGGACCGAGAGCCAGCGAGTTGAGCCGAGGAGAACAAAGTACGGCGCCACGTTGCCATCCAGCAGACGCTCGTTCTCCTTGACAAAGCGGTTGGTTTCGCCGTAAGCGCGGATGGTGGCAATGCCGTTGAGTGTCTCGGTCACGTTGGTGTAGATGGGCGAGCGGGCAATCGACTCGATGCGCTTGATCTCACGCGAGCTGGATCGGTAGTACAGCTGGATGTAGTAGTACATGACCATGACGGGGACGAACGGAATGGCAAAGAGCGGCGTGGCGTAGATGATGAGCACAAACGATGCGACGGCGAGAATGAACGTCTCGAGGAACATGCGGAATGCCTCAATGAGCGTGTTGTCAATGCCGTCCTGGTCCTTGGAGAAGCGGTTGATGATGCGGCCGAGAGGTGTCGTGTCAAAAAGGAAGTCGGTGCACGGAACACCTTGGCAAGAGCAGCCTTGTGGAGGGAGCGAGCAGCGCGAGTGCCCGTGTACGTGAAAAAGACACCGAAGAGGAAGTTGATGATGGCAGCACCAACACCAATAGCGGCAAACACGCTGACATACTCCCGTGTGGTGAAGCTGGCGATCGACTGGTTGGTCCAGACGACAAGCCAGACGTTGTTGGCCGTGTTGAATGTCTCGGTGATGCCCAGGAGGACCGCGAGAGCGACGGCGAAGATGATACCGCCGGCCGCACGGAAGTACGCAAGCCAGACGCCGCCCTTGACAGCGCCAGTCGCACGATCCTCGGTCTGCATGAGCTCGCGTGCCTCCTTCTTCTCGCCCTTGCCGTCGGCCTTGACAACCGCGGTTTCGTCAGAGACCGGTGCGTCGACCTGTGCAGCTTCCTCGTCGGTCTCGTCGACCTTGTCAACGCCGCCGTAGCTGCGCATCAGAGTCGCAAACTCGCCGTCGGCCGTCATGAGCTCGGCATACGTGCCTTGCTCGGCCACCTCGCCGTCCTTCATCACAACCACGTAGTCGACACGCGGCAGGAAGTGCAGCTGGTGCGTGACAAGGATGCGCGTCTTGCCAGCGAGTGCACCCTGCAGACAGTTGTCAAACAGGTAGCGACCGACGTGTGCTGCAAGAGAGAGAGTGTGAGTGTGAGAGTGTGAGTGTCACAGCATGCATGCCACAGCCAGCCACAAGCCACCAGTCACGGCACACGCCACTCACCATCGACGGCAGAGAGAGGATCGTCGAGCAGCGCAATCTGGCTGTTGAAGTACACGAGACGCGCAATGTTGATGCGCTGTTTCTGGCCGCCAGACAGGTTGATGCCGCGCTCGCCAATCTGCGTCAGGTCGCCGTCGGGAAGGATCTCGAGGTCCTTCTCGAGTGCACAGTCGCGGATGGTGGCCAGGTAGCGTGCCTCGTCGTATGGCAGACCAAACAGGATGTTGTCCTTGACGGATGCGTTCTGGATCCACGCCTGCTGGGGAGCGTATCCGAGCGAGCCAGAGAACGAGACGGTGCCAGAGACACGCTTCATCTCGCCAATGAGCGCGTTGAGCAGCGACGACTTGCCAGAGCCGACCGTGCCGACAACAGCGACCAGCTTGCCGCGCGGGATCGTCAGGTTGATGTTGCGCAGCGAGCCGTAGACAGGCTTGGCATCGGCAGCATCAGCAGCATCAGCCGACTCGGCAGGCGTGCCCGGGAGAGTCAACTCATCAGCGAGCTCCTCGCCGCCCTTGCTCTTGTCGCCCTTCTTGCTCTTGCTCTTGAACCACTTCTTCTTGTCCTTCTTGCTGTCGGTCGGCTCGTCGATCTTGGGCGGCAGCGAGTCCCACTTGAACTCGCCGTTCTCGACCTTGATGCTGTAGTCTGCATCAGACACGACGGCTGGCAAGAGGTCGATCTCTGGCGCGAGAAGGAGCTCGGTGATACGACGCAGACCGACCTTGGCTTCGGCAAAGTTGACGAGCACGTTGGGAAGGACCATGAGCGGGAACGGCAGCTGGTTGAACCAGGCGAGAGCAGCAAAGATGCGGCCAGGCTCGAGCGGGTTGTAGAGACCGTAGATGATGAATGCGATCGAGGCAGACAGAGCAGGAACAGCAAAGGAGAGAGTGGACACGAATGCCATCAGGATGCTGATGCAAGGCACAGAAGCGTGTCAGTGGATCGTGGCGGCAGTCAGCAATGGCAGAGAGACTGGGACAGGCAGACTTACCCGCGCTTGAAAACAAGACCGATCTCGAGACGACGGATGGCCTCAATCTTCTCAAGGAACGGCTGCTCCCACGTGAAGAACTTGATGACGCGGATGCCCTGGAGGACTTCCTGAGTGAGCTTGACGCGTGAGTCGGTGAGAGGAGCGACCTGCTCGCGAATGGCGCCGAGCTTGCCGTAGATAACGTTCTGCAGAGGACCGAGTGCGGCGATCAGACCGATGCCGACCAAGGCAGCAGGGCTTTATCAGAGAGAAGACGCATGGCAGTGTTGGCGAGCATGCAGATCAGTCGCAAAGATGAACCTGTAGCAAATGGCGTCGTTGACTTACCCGAGCTGCGTGTAGAGGAAGACCGTGATGAGGAGGATCTGCAACGGTGCTGTGAAAGCAAGACAAAAGTCCATGCCAATGATCTCGAACCGTTGAGCGTCGGTCGACACGAGCGTGGCAATCTTGCCTGCGTTAAAGTCCTGGCGAGCAGCAGCAGAGAGAGTCGAAGCCTTGCGGTAGATGAGCGTGATGAGCGTTGCACGCAGACGCACGCCGATCTGGAGTGCATTGAAGAAGAAGTGGTTCTGCAGGATCGTCGCCATGATCTGGCAGCAGAAGAGCAGCACGGCGAATCCAAAGCTGTTCAGGTGGTGTGAGTTGGGTTGGACGGCAATCACGCGAGGGAGACGGAGAGGGGAGGCGGACGTACCCGGTGGAGAGCGGAGGCAGTGGACTGTTGACCGCGATGGTGTTCTTGGATTCGACGACAAAGTTGACAATGGCCTTGATGACGAACGGTGCACTCAGAGTGCAAGCGTCGGCGCCGAGCTTGAGGAAGACGATCGGAAAGCTCTGCCAGAAGAAGATGCTCATGAGCGCCTTGCGGAGCGACGGGCCGCTGGAAGCAGCAGCAGCAGCAGCAGCAGCGTCCTTGTCCTTGGTGGAGGCGTCGGCGGCCGTGGCAGTGTCGCCGGCCGGCGGATCGGCGTCGGCCTTGAACGACCAGTGCGACTCGGGATACTTGGCAAACTCGGTGGCCCACGCCGCCTCGATGTTGCGCGAGAGGCCAGCGGCACGGAAGCGGGCAGGCAGCGCCCAGATGTCCGAGGCCTCGAGCGGCCGCTTCCAGCCGACGGCAATGAGCGGGCTGAGCCAGGTGTACGTGAGCCGGGCAAAGACATTGGCGGTCTCTTCGGGACACACGACGTCGGACGACGGTGCCGGGCTGCGGCTGAAGAGGCCGCTCTTGGCAGCCGGCTTGGCGTCGGCCGTCGTGGCAGTCGGAAGGACGGCGTCGTCCTTGAGCACGGTTGTCACAGCGTCGGTCATGGCGAGCGAACCGGGTTGCCTGTTGGTGCACAGCGGGGATTGATGCCCTTTAAAGGCGAAGGGCGGCCGGAAGCAGCGACTCCGACGGGCACAGGCGGGGCTCATCGCCGAACTCTCCAAACACAGCCGCGTGGCTCAAGGTCACGCAGACAGGTTTGCAGCCTGTGCCCGGCATGTGCCCAGCCTCGGAAGGGAGCGCTCCAAGCATCGAGGGCGAATGGCCGCCTGCCACGCGCGAGCCGCTCGGGCAGATGTGCCGGGCGGTGCACGCCATTGGCCGCAAGATCGCTTCTGCCGGACGTTCCGGAGCGCCGCCTGTGATCGCCTGGCAGTTGGAAGTAGTCTGCATGTGCGGCGCAGACTGCCGAGCGGACGGCGCCCACGTCCCTTCATGGTGATGTGCCCGCCATTGCTGATGTGCACGGCGCCCGCCTTGGGCGATCTGCAAGAACCTGCCCTCGAGCAGGTGCCGAGAGGCATCGCCGGGCCACCGCCGCCACGTTTCCCTTCAGCTCGCCAACGATCAACCGCCGATGCCGTGGGCCAAGGCATTCCAGGCGCTCAGCGACCCGCTTGTGTGGGACGACGCCGGCAGCCGGCCGCTGCCCACGCAGCTGCTCGAGGTGGCTGCACTCGCTGCTACGTGGACACCCTCAGCCGCACCCGCAGCACAGGCGCAGGCGGCCGCCATAGCCGACGACGTGCGCTCGCTGTTTGCGTCGCTGCGGCTGCGTCTGAACGTGAGCGTGTCTGAGCAGTCACGGCAGCAACCGCAACCGCAGCAGATACAGCAGCAGCAGCCACCGCCGCCGCTCACCGCAGCCACGCTGACGGCCGGGCAGCAGCGGCGCGTGCGGCAGTTTCTGCAGGTGCTGCACCTGCTGCTGCCGTGCTTCGAGCCGCTGCGGCTGTTTGGCGACTACTACGAGCCGCTGCTGTGGCCGCTGCTGCAGGCGTCCACCGACCGCGTGCTGCGTCACTCGGTGCAGGAGCTGCTGGTCGCGCTGCTGCGCACGGACGTGGATGCCCAGCCGGCCGCCGCCGCCACCGCCAGCTACGCCGATCGCCTCAAGAGCGCGGCCCGCACGCTGCTGATGCAGTGCGTGGCAGAGTCCGACTGGCACTGGCAGTCGTCGTCCAGATCCGGCCCGTCGCACTCGCACACACACTCGCACTCTCCGTTCATGCTGTCGCCGCAGATGCACCAGATACAGCCGCCCTCCCAGGCGCTGCCATCGTCGGCAGCCGCGCCGTCTGGACCCGCAGCGAGCATCCTGGCACCGTTCCAGTCGCACACCGTCAAGTCCCTCGAGTACATTCTCTTTTCGTTTGGCATGACTCGCCCGTTCGTCTTCTACGACCTGCTCAACGACCTTGCCATCGCGCCGGCAACGCGTCTGTGCTCGCTCATGCTCCTCAAGACGTTTCTCATCTGGGAAGACGCGCCAACGTTTTATCTCATCGACTCGGTGCTCTTTGAGTCGGTCATCCACTCGGCCATGGTCGACGCCGACGTGGCCACGCTCCTGACCGCCATCACGATCCTCACCATTATGCTGCCCATTGTCGCTGGCAAGGCCGTGCGTCGCTTTGAGAAGCTCGTCTGCGTGCTGGTGCGCGCGTTGCACTGGGAGCTGTCGTACCCGGTCGTCGTCGCCATGTGTGTCGAGCGACAGAAGCAGGCACTGGTCACGCCGCCGCAATTGTCGCTGCTTCAGCAGCAGCAGCAGCAGCAGCAGCAGCAACAGCAGCAGCCTGGTTTGCAGATGGGCATGGCCATGGCCATGGGTCGGCAGCGTCTGCCCAGCAGCGGCGCATCGTCTGGCATCGATTTGCGCGGCACGGTCGAGTCTGGGTCGTCCGAGTCTCGGCAGGACCGAGACCGAGACAGAGACCGAGACAGGGGTGCGGGGCCACTCGGCGACGACGCCAGCGCTGTGGACCACCAGCAGCTGTTTGCGCAGTTTTCAGTGTCTGCGACACGGCGGTGCATTGACAACTACTTTACGGCGCTCTATGGCATGTTTCCGGGCAATGTGCTCGCGCAGCTCCAGCGACTCATGGGTGTTGGGCCGTCGACAGATGCATCGGCAGCGACATCAGCGACCAAGCCGGCAGGCTCGGCGATCAAAAGCCAGAGCGGGCCGCTCGCGCTTGCGCCGTTCCTGCAAGAGTCTGAGCAGATGCGCAAGCAGTTCATTCCTGTGCACGACGGCCTTGCCTATGCGCGTGATCTGGCCAACGACACGATCGACACGGAAGAAGATGAGATGCTCGCGCGCCGAGTGCGATGCCTGGTTCGCGCTCATCGCATGCATCCGACCATGGTCACGACGAGCCTGTCGCGCGAGTTTTCCAGCCCGTGGTTCTCTGCCAAGGAAGCCAGCGAAATCATGGTCGAGTGTATGGACCTCCGCGTTGATCCGTCCGATATGGCGGTTATGTCGGAGGGCAGTGACGGTGCGGCGAGCCACAATGCAAGGGGTGACGAGAGTGGACAAGTGGAGCCAGTGGATATGGACGCGCTTGACCAGCAGCTCGAGAGCGGACTGCAGGCGTGTGTGCGGCAGGTGTCGCTCATCGACAAGGCTCTCCACAGCCATATCTCGCGTCTCCAAGTGAGTCTATTGTGATACGTCTGTCGGCTGGGATTGCCTCGCTGACCTTTGCATTTTTCTATCCCAACCCATGGGCAGAGCGAGCAATCGCACGGCATCAGGATCAGGACGCACGGCGCCATCCCCATGACGGCGATTGCTGCCAGCCTCCCCATGAGCATGCTGGGCGGCATCAGCGGCGGTGTTGGCACGGACGAGGACGACCGCGCGTGGGGCAGCGTGCCGCAGATGCTGTTGCGCATGCATTACTATGTGCTCATGAACGAGTGTTTCTTCAAAGAGTGCATGCGGCAGTACCACATGATGCATATACGGCGGCTGCGGCGCGATGCGTTCAAGGAGGACGTGGGCCACTCGAACATCCAGAACCTGGCAAGTGGGGATGTGTATGTGTGTGCCTTTGGCTGGCTGGACTTGCGTGCTAACCAAACAAACAAACGGATGGTGTGGAATGTGGGGATGGAACACTAGCATATGCGATACAAGCAGCAGACGAGCGAGCTCAACCAGCAACGGCAGCTTGTGCAGCGACTGCGGCAGGAAGCTGCGCAGTTCCGCGAGCGGCACCGAGCCGCCGACGACGACCTTGGCCGGCGGCTGCGAGAAGTGCGCGACGAGAACCGGCAGCTGCACAACGAGATCCGCGAACTGCGCGACACGCGCGACCGTGCTGTGCACGAGAGCGAGGGGCTCAAGAGCCGGCTGGCCGAGACGGAACGCGCGCTGGAGACAGCCGAGGCTGTTGTTGCAGTGTCGCAGCGGCATGTTGCGCGGCTCAAGGAAGTCGAAGCCGCCCTCGAGCAGGCGCAGGGTCGGCGCGGCAGTGTTCCGATATCAGCCCATGCAGCAGTCGCGGGAGGCGGTGGCAGTGGCACTGTTGGCTCTGTTGGTCATGCTGGCACCATGTCGCCGAGCAGCGACCATGCGCAGGTCCAAGATCTGTCAGCGCAGGTGCGGTCGCTACAGATCCAGCTGCAGGCCACTGAGGCGGAGCGGCTGGCGCTATCCCAAGAGCGACAAGAAGTGGCGATTGCGCGGGACCAGACGGAGATGCGTGGCCGCGAGGTCAGCCGTCTGGACGCGCTCGTCAAGGACCAAGCTGCGCTGATTGAGACGCTGCGAATGCAGACGGCTGAGCGGATCAAGGCGCAAGAGGCCAGCTATGCGAGTCTGCGTAAAGTGAATCTGCAGCTGCAGGCAAGTGCTGTCTTGTAGAAGTGTGCGTGTGTGTGTTGTGATGGCTGACTGTGGTGGACAGACACGCATGGTGGATCTGATGCGGCACCTGCAGCAGCAACATCAGCAGCAGCAGCAGCAGCAGCAGCCACAGGCGTCCTAGTTTGCAGCTTTCAAGTCTTTCTTTCATGCGATTGAAGCCGCTTTGTTTGGGCACATTGAGAGAAACCGCGAGCGTGACGCGTCAAACTCCGACCGTGCCGCACAGGCTCAGCCACACTGGCGGACGCGTGCCGCTTGCTTCGAGCGCTGTGCCTGCGATGCGGGCGTCATCCTCCCGTGCATTGCACCCATACGGTGGGCGGGGGCCTGATGAGCCACCCTTGCCACCCTTTGGCACCGGCCGCACGGGCAGCTGCTCGCAGATGGCGCCGTTCAACCACCGAGCTTCTGTTGCCGACTTGCCCAAACTGTTGTTCGATTACAGAGACTTGTACAGGTGCGGCATGTGTGCTCGATGTGTGCTCAGTGCGTGCTCAGTGCGTGCGTCTGTGGCAGGCCATGGCATGCTGACCCGCTCTGTCCGCTGCGGTGCAGACACACGCGCATCCCATGAGAGTCTGCCACGCCGTCGCTGTCTTGGCCGTGGCGTTGTCGGCGGTTGTCGGGGCTGCACCGCAGCAACTGCCGCCTACGTCTGTCGGAGCGCCTGCAGGAAACAATGGCGGAGGGACGGCCCCAGCCAGTGCTGCCAGCGCGGCCGCAGCGTCGAGCGTCGCCGTCGTGACGAGCAGTCCGGCGCCCGAGCCTGGCTCGTCTGCAGGCAATGGGGGCGATGCGGGGCCGCCGTCGCCGTCGCCGTCGCCGTCTCCTCCGCCTCCTCCAGTTCCGCCGCCGCCGCCCGCGGTGCCGACCTCGGCAGCATCAACGACGGCCAACCCGCCGCCTGGTGGGCAGGTCACGCCGCCACCTCCACCACCACCTTCCCTACCTTCACCACCACCACTTCCGCGCCGCCGCCTTCGAACGGCGGCAGCAACCAAAGTACGTCCTTGCATGTCGCTCCTGCCGTCCATCGTCGCCCGCTCCCTGTGCACGACGATGCCGCATCTACGGCACGAGACGCCAACTCACACCGCGTCTGATGCCGATCCAGATGGCGGCAGCAACGCCAACAACCCGACAGACGCGCCGTCGCCGACACTGCCGCCCGCTCCTCGCCCTTCCTCGACACTGCCCGTGGTGGCCCCATCGCCTGTTCCCAACGCACCAAACGCGGGACAGCCGGCCAACACCCGCCCGAGCCAGCCAGGCCAACAGCAACAGCAGCAGCAGCAGCCATCCAACCCACGCGGACCAAACGCCAACACGCCAGCTTCGTCTGCCGCCGTTCCGGGCGTGCCGCTGCCGTCCGCAACACCATCGCGCAACTCAACCGACCCGTCGACCAACACGTCAACGTCGTCACCGCCCGCAGCCCTCTCGCCCTCTGCCCTCGCCTCGATCATCACGCTGGC
Source organism: Entophlyctis helioformis (assembly GCA_025526915.1). NCBI lineage: Eukaryota > Fungi > Chytridiomycota > Chytridiomycetes > Chytridiales > Chytriomycetaceae > Entophlyctis > Entophlyctis helioformis. Next base: position 21,135 of record JAHLKH010000223.1, on the reverse strand, counting down.
CGTGTTTGTCGTGGTCGCCGCGCTCGCCATCTACGTGTTCCGCAAAGTCACGCTGCAGCCGTCGTCGGCCTTCCGCGACCGGCTCCGCTGGCGCAAACGCGTGTCGGCCCGCACCTCCCACACGGACATGCTGTCTGACATGGATAAAGCTGTCGGCGTCGGCGCTGCGCGGCCTGTCGGTGCCGGGTCGTTTGGTGTTCGGCCGACTGCCCCGTCGCCATCGCCGTCGGCTGGCAGTGGCCATGGTGGTGGTGGTGGTATCAATGGTCATGGTGGCAAGACTGGCGGGACGAGCGTAGCCGGCAGCACGGGCTATCCGTCCATGGACCGACGCTTTGACCGCGGCAGTGCGATGCCGTTTTCCCCGCACGCGGATCTCGCCGTGTATGGCGGCCCGGCGCATCTGTACTGCCCGCCTGACCCCGCGTTTGTTGGCGCGGGCAGCGGTGGTCCGTATGGCTCCCACGCGTATGCCCCTGGCGGCGGCGGCGGCGGCGGCACTGACGGTCATTGGCAGCAGACGCAGCAGCAGACGCACCTCCATCCGCTTGCTGAGCATCCGTACTCTGCGTATGACGTCCAGCCGGTTGTGTATGACCATTACCAGCAGCAGCAGCAACAGCAGCAACAACTGTCGCAGGCACATCCGCCGCACCCGCAGCAGTATGGTGCACCGTACTGATGCTGCCGCCCCTTTCCTATATCTCATTGTTTCATTGCTTTCTAAACGTGTCATGAACAACAGCTGGGCACCAGTCCATGGATGCTTCCTTCTTCATTGCTACAAACAAAAATGGCAGAGCTCAGTCGTCTTCTTCTTCGTAGTGGTCGTCATGATCATCGTCATCGTCATCGTCTGTCAGCATGTCCTGGCTGTCAGCATCAGACGTTGGCGCAGCAGTCGAGTTGAAGATGCCAAACGGATTCATGAGCCCTGTGAATGACGACAGGGGCGGGAAGGATATCCAGCTGGCGCGATCGGGCAGCGTGCCAGTAGCTGCGGCGTTTGTGCCTGGCGCAGGCGGGATCATGGACGGACTGCGCACATTGAGCCAAGACAGCATCGACGAACCTTGGTCGTCTTGCGCCCGCCCGTATCGATCGTGGGCACGCTGGCTGCCGTCTGCGGATCGAGCAGGAACACGCCGTCAACGTCCAGCCCCGACTTCCAGTTGCCGGCGTGCCGGAACATGTGGAACGTGAGTGTGTGGTACTCGTCGGTGCCTGGCCAGTTGCCCACGTGGAGCTCTGGCAGGACGTGATACACCCAGTTGCGGGTCGGCGTCGTGATGTTAAGCACGGTGCTGGTGTGGGTCGAGCAGTCGCTTGGAGCGTCCTTGTCCTGCCGACGTAGATGTTGGTGTCGATGGGGAATTGCAAGATGAGCATGCCAGGCAGAGCGTGATGGTCGTGAAAGGGTTGACACGTACCTGAAGGGACGTCACGGCGACGTCGACGGCCAGATCGGTGAGATCGACGGGGCGACTGTATGTTCTGTATCGGATGGCCGGGTGGTAGACGCCGCGCTTGACGCCGGCAAACGAGCCAGCGATCTTGAGGTGGCGGTGGCAGCAGTGCACAGCAGCAGAGCATCAGCGATGACGTGGCATCGAATGCGTGATATGACAGCAGCAGGGCGGTCCAAGCGATGACGTGGTGGCACAGCAGCGGTGAGACCAGGGGCCAGCGAGCATGGCAGAAAGCAGAGACAGCGGCCACGCACGTCGAACCAGCAGACGTTGTTGAGGCGGGCGCAGACGCCGGCCGTCGCAGACGCATCCTGCCTGAGCGTCCAGTAGTGGGACTCGCCGTCCAGCCATGTGACGAACAGGCCGGCGTTGGCGACCAGCGACCCTGCGTGGCGTGCGTGAGACAGACAGCGAGGCGTGGGACAGACAGCGAGGCGTGAGACAGCACAGCATACAAGGGCAGACGCACTCGAAGCCCGGTGCAGCTCCTGGTAGCGGGCCCTGCACTGCGTCCTGTCCTCGGGCACCTTGTCCTGCATCAGGCAGCAGGCAGCAGGCAGCAGGCGGTGTCAGCCAGGTCAAGTCTAACCAAGTCGAACCAAAGGCGGGCGGCTCAGCGCAGACGGCCACGCACATTGCCAAAGCGAGAGAACAGCAGCAGCTCCCAGGCCCAGGCCGAGTCGCAGACGCCCCGCAGGTGCCTGCAAGACGATGCAAGGCGGGTCGCTGAGCGGGCGTCCAGGTACTTGAGCACGCCCAGCGTGAGCTCGGTGGGCAGCGTCGCCAGCGATGCTTCTGCGTGCGACATCGTCGTTGGTGGGTTTGTCAGATGACGGTGCACAACGAGATGAAGAGGAAGATGAAGAAGTGCTCAAATGCGGTTTGTATTACACGGACAGACAGACAGGCGGGGCTTCGGACGAGGCGTCATCCACAGGGCTCACAAGAACCCAGCGGTGGATGCGCAGGTACGAGTCGGCCGACCGGCGGGCAGGCGGGACGCCCTTGTTGAAGCTGCATGCCTCGCGCTTGGACATGGTCACGTTGAGAATCGGAAAGTCGTACTTGTCGTCGAGGTCATACTCGTCGAAGCTGTCGTCTGCGTCGTCATCGTCTGCTTGTGCGTCTGGCTGTGCATCTGGCTGTGCATCTGGCTGTGCATCTGGCTGTGTGTCTGGCTGAGCAGCGTCGTGCGGAGCAGCAGTGGGAGCGTTTCCGGCCAGGAGGCTGTGGTAGATGTCGTTGATGAGCTCAGCGTCTTGTAAATGGAGATCCGCGAGGAAAAAGTCTGCGGGTGCGCTGGTGGAAGTGCTGGTGGAAGTGCTGGTGGAAGTGCTGGATGACATGCTTGCTTGGGAGATGAGAGAAGCGGGTTTGATGCAGACAGGGCAGGGCAGGCACGGCGGCTGCTTTTATACTCGCCGAGCGCGAGTGAGATGGCTGAGGTGGCAGCGTGCGTCGCGTGCGTCGCGTGTATCGCGTGCGTCGCGTGAGGTGGCTGACGAGCAGTGGTGCACGCGAGAGTGCAACATTTACAAACAAACACTTCAATTTTGATCCAAACTTTACAACCGCAGGATGGTCGCACTCGCAGGAGCAACACTCGCAGCAGCGGCACTCGCCGGACTGGCCGGCCTGGCGTCGCTGCCGACGGCGGCCGCACAGGACCCGTCGGTCACGGGCAACTGCGTGTCGGGCCGCATCACCATGGACCCGCGGCGGGTGCTCAACCTGTACGGCGCTGCGACGCTGCAGGACCGCCTCAAGGTCGATGTGTCCAAGTACGACCTGACGCTGGACTCGGGCTTTGTGTCGGTGCGTGCCTTGGACGGCTGCTGCTTGTGCTACTACTGCTGTTGGTGCTACTGCTGCTTGTGCTGGTGGTGCTACTGCTGGCTGTGCACTGCGCTGGCTGGGTTGCTGTCCCGCTTGTATGTGCAGACAGCCGCCTTGACAGACAGACAGCCGCAGACAGCCGCATGGCCGCTCGGCCGCTGGGCTGCACAGAGCGGCCATTTTGCCGCCACCCAACTCAGCAGCCAATATCAACGCCTCAGACATTGACTGGCACACACACCGACTGTCTGGCACACACCGACTGTCTGACTGACTGGCGCACATCTGCCCGCAGTACGCCAACTCGACCGCAACCATCTCGGTCAAGCGCGGCGACGACGGCAAGGGCATGGCCACCATCCTGTCCACGTCCCGCTACATTCTCTATGGCCGCTTCACCGTGCGGATGCGGGCCTGTGTCGACCCCGGCGTGGTGACCACATTCATCACCATGTCCGAGCGCAAGGTACGCATTGCCACCCATCTCTTGCCGATCTGCAGTGTGTGCACCAGAGTACCCTGCAACTCACTGCCAACTGCAGGACGAGATTGACTGGGAGATTGTCGGCAAGAACAACTTCCGCGCCGAGTCCAACGTGTTCTACAAGGGCATCACAGAGGTTGGCCGCCATGACGGCAAGCACAACATTGCCAACCGCGGCAATGTCGGCGACTGGCACACCTACACCATCGACTGGCGTCCCGATGTGCTGACGTGAGTGGCAGCCGCGCATGTGGGGGTGTGCATTCCGTGTTGCCCAGACAACACACGTGCTGACGCTGTCCATTGCCATCGCAGATGGGCCATCGACGGCATGGTGGTGCGCGTGCTCGAGCGCGACTCGTCGTTTTCGGCCACCAACCAGATCCCGCCCAACGAGCGGTGGTACCCGTCAACGCCGTCGCTGGTGCAGTTCTCCGTGTGGGACGGTGGCGCGGCAGGCAGTGCAGGCGTTGCCGACTGGGCCGGCGCGCCGATTGCGTGGGGCAACCGCGACATGGTCAGCGCCACGGTCGAGTATGTCGACATCCACTGCTACGACGACCGCGGCGCATACGCACCGCGCTGGCCGGCTGTCAACAGCAACCCTGTCCGCACGTTTGTCTCGGCATCTGTCGCGCAGTTGACACCGCTCGCGGTCACGTCTGCGTTCTGGACCGCTGCTGTCGCCGCTGGCGTTGTATCCCTCCTGTTCTAAGAATCATCCACTACTGCCATCCATACACTACAGCCACAAAAAATACACCCATGTTGAATACGATGCATTGTGTTTTGGGCATTCGATCTCGATCCCTGTCCCGATCCCGATCTCTGTGCCGACCCATCTGTCTTTCTGTGGTTCTTGCGATCTGGACACTGCCCAACGCGACGTTGGCAACTCTGGACTGCACGGCACGGAAACGATCAAGCGTGCACGCTGGACATGGCTGACGACGGCAACAGCGATCATGCGCAGCAGGACGAGGGCACGGGCGAGATGCATGCCGTGCCGTCGGATATCGAGTGTCTTATTGCAGCGTTTCCGGCATGGGCAGCGTCCGAGGGCATTACCAAGGACACGACCGAGCACCGCAGTCTGATCATGAAGGTGCCGTGCGAGACTGTGTGTTTGTTGACTGGTCTGCACGCGGCTGACATTGTGTATATTTTGGGGGGGACGGTGCAGGACGGCGTGATCTATGGACTGTGAGTGTCGTCTGCTCGCCGCCCAGCATGTGCATGTGCATGTGCATGTGGGCATTGTCTGACCGGCATGCGGGCTCTGCAGGGGGCTCAACAACCGGCCCGACTTTGGCTCGCTGCCCGAGAGCATCGGCAGCCTCGAGAACCTTGTCGCGCTGTCCATGTTTGGCAATGCGCTCGTCGGGCCGATCCCCAAGCAGCTCGGCAACATGAGCAACCTCATGGTGCTGTACCTGGCCATCAACCACCTCGATGGCGCCATCCCGGACGAGCTGGGGTCGCTTGTGAATCTGACGGATCTGTGAGTGAGTGTGTGTGTGTGCGATACGGCGTGGTGGGGGGAGGACGGGGACTGACGAGCGCGGCAGGAACCTGCATACGAATGCACTGACAGGGTGTATACCCGACACGCTGGGACAGCTCGAGAACCTGGAGAAACTGTGTGTTGGTTGCTGACTGGCGTGACTGCTGGTGGATCGAAGTCACTGACTGCTGCATGGGCAGTGGGTTGAACAACAACCAGCTGTCGGGACCTATACCCAAGTCCCTCGGCGGCCTGGCCAACCTGCGGCGAATGTATGTTTCGCGAGTGTCTGTGTGTGTTCGTGTGGCTTGCTGGTGTGTTGGTTGACGCGACGGGCGGTTCGGTGCATGCACAGGCGGCTGGATAGTAACCAGTTGACGGGCGAGATACCGCCTGAGATTGGCCAGCTCGATCTACTCGAGAAGCTGTGAGTGTGGCTGCCTGTCTGTTGATCAACCAGTTGATCGACCAGTTTATTGACGAGCGCTGTCAATGGCAGGTTCCTGGAATCCAACCAGCTGAGCGGGCCGATCCCGCCGCAACTCGGCAACCTCTCGAGTCTTGTCTGGCTGTATGTCTGCGCAGCTTGCACGCCAGTGAAAGCGCCACACGCCTGGCTGACGCGATGTTGCATGGACAGCAACCTGCACAGCAACCTGCTGTCTGGAGAGATACCAGCCGAGCTGGGCCGGCTGCGCAACCTCACCAAACTGTATCTTGCCTTTAACCAGCTGAGCGGGCCGATCCCATCCTCGCTTGGCTATCTCGTCAACCTGACCGAGTTGTACGCGCGGTCTGCAGCCTGTTCTTGGCGATGGTGTGCTGGCTGACATGGCTGCATTCGTCCACATGCGACAGACGGCTCGAGGCGAATGCGCTGACGGGCGAGGTGCCTGCGTCGTTGGGAAACCTGGCGAATCTGGTTGAGCTGTGCGTCAGAGTCGCGTCTGTATGCGTGCTCCTGCTGCTGCTCCTGCTGGTCCGACACGGACGCTGATCGCACCAGATGGGCCAACAGGAACCTATCGCACAACGATCTCGAGGGCAGCATACCGGCCGAGCTGGGCAAGCTGTCCATGCTGTTTACCCTGTGAGCAGATGCCCGTGTCTTGTCTGTCTGGCTGGCTGGCTGGCCCCACTTGCCATGGCTGCTGATTCTGTGTGTGTAGGTGCCTGGAATCCAACCGTCTGTCTGGGCCGATACCACGGACACTGGGCAGGCTGACCAGGTTGCGAGAACTGTAAGCCGCATGATTCCGCGGAGGCGGCTGTGGTTGTGGATGTGGATCTGGGGTTTGGTCTGGATCTGGGGCACGGCCGATGGATGGATGCATGAATGGATGGATGGATGGATGGATGGATTGATCCGCTGACGGGTGCCACAGGAGCTTGTACGGCAACCATTTGGACGGCCGACTGCCGCACCAAGTGGCCATGCTGCCTCGGCTGTCGGAAGTGTGGGTCCAAGCGGTCTGGCGCGCAGCGTGTGTCTTGTCAGTGCTGACGCAGTGTGACGACACAGGCTCGTTGACGGTCGCCAGGTCGCTGCCGATGACGAATCGGGCAGTGCCACGAGCAAGGCCAGCGTCGTGTGAGTGCAGCCTGTCTGAGATCTGCGTCGCTTGCTGGGGCAGTGCTGACACGGGCTGTGCCGACACGGGCGGCGTGCGCATTGGCAGGCGGCTCGACCGCGCAACGCTCGATGCGATTCCAAGTGGCTGGTGACGTTCTGACCAGCGGTGACTGGCGATGATGCAGAGTGTTTTTCCGAGATGGCTCCGATAAGGAAGCACCGTCTGGCGCGAGCAAGCAGCCAGCCAGACACACGGACAGACCTTCAGACGGACAGACGGACAGACAGCCGCACGAATGAACACGGCCGGTGGCCCAGTCGGCATTGCCTACAACGTGTTCATCGCCGGTCCCATGTACACACATACACACACCCGCACACACACACACACACACACACAAGAGCGGCAGAGTGGCGCCGTCGCCGGGTGTGTTGTTTGGCCGACACTCGACACAATTCTCCAGCGCAAATTTGCCGCAGAATGTGACGCTGCGGGGCCTTGAAAAGACCGCGCATCGCCCCGCGCCAGCGCCTTCTTCTGCTGCCCTCGCATTCGACGTCGCTGCTGTTGTCGCTGCTGCTGTCACCGTCGACGCTGTTGTTCCTGTTGTTCCTGTTGTTGCCGCCAGTCTAGTCTTGCCGCCAGCAGCCTCTAGCCTCCCCTTCTGCACACCGCACACCGCACACCGCACACCGCACACCGCACACCGCACACCACCCAACCCACCAACCCACCAACCAACCAACCAACCAACCATGGGCAAGGGCAAGAGAGCTCACAGTCTGCGCAGCGCCGCAAGCATCGACGCCATCAACGGCGGCGTGTCCGCCATGTCGTCGTCGCCCGCCTCGACGACGGACCTGCTGTCGCTGGGCGGCGGCGTCGCTGCCAAGGGCTCGTCGGCCAAGGGCATGCTGCTGCCCGTGCCGGGCGCCAAGCGCTCGTCGGCCAAGCCGTCGGCGTCGTCGGTCGTCGAGCCATCCTCGGCGGCGGCCTCTGCGGCGGCCAAGAGCGCGCTGCTGCTCGACGGGCCGTCGTCTCTGTTCAACAGCGACGCCGCGGCGCGGTCTGTGCCGCAGGACGAGGAGCACCTGATCGAGACGGCGCCGCTGCACACGCTGCTGACGACGTACCTGTCGTACTTCATCATCATCGTCTTTGGCCATGTGCAGGACTGGATGGCGTCGCTCTTCTTCCCGGCGTCGATCCGCCACCTCAAGACGCAGAACGGCTACGCCCCCATCAACTCGGGCTTTGACACCTTCTACCACCGCCGCCTCTATGTGCGCATCCGCGACTGCTTCAACCGCCCCATCACCGACGTGCCCGGCCGCACCGTGCGCCTGCTCGAGCGTGTGTCGACCGACTCGAACAAGACGTTCCAGTGAGTTGTCTCTCGTTGTGTTGTCTCGCACACTGTCTCACGCCGTGTCTCACTGTGTCTCACGCCGACCTGTGTCTGTCTCACACCGTGTCTCACACCGTGTCTCACGCCAACCTCACCCCCCCAGGCTGACCGGCAACGTCCGCGAGGTGCTCAACCTGTCGTCGTACAACTACCTCGGCTTCGCCCAGAACGAGGGCCCCTGCGCCGACTCGGTCGAGCACGCCGTGCGCAAGTTTGGCGTCTCGACCGCCTCGGCGCGCGCAGAGGCCGGCTCCATGGAGCTGCACGCCGAGGTCGAGGCGCTCGTCGCCCGCTTCCTCGGCCAGGAGGACGCCATCGTCTTCTCCATGGGCTTCGCCACAAACTCCACCTCGCTGCCCGCCCTCGTCGCAAAGGGCGACCTGATCATCTCGGACGAGCTCAACCACTCGTCCATCGTCTTTGGCGCCCGCATGTCCGGCGCGGCCATCCGCACCTTCAAGCACAACGATCCCGAGTCGCTCGAGGCCGTCCTGCGCGAGGCCATCGCCCAGGGCCAGCCCCGCACCCACCGCCCCTGGAAGAAGATCCTCGTCGTTGTCGAGGGCCTCTACTCGATGGAGGGCAACATCTGCAACCTGCCGCCCATTGTCGACCTCAAGAAAAAGTACAAGTTCTACCTCTACGTCGACGAGGCCCACTCGATCGGTGCCCTCGGCCCCAACGGCCGCGGCGTCTGCGACTACTACGGCATCGACCCCGCCTCCATCGACATCTGCATGGGCACCTTTACAAAGTCGTTTGGCGCCGCCGGCGGCTACATTGCCGCCAACAAGGCCGTCATTGACCACCTCCGTCTCCAGAGCCACTCGTCCATCTACGCAGAGGCCATCTCCGTGCCGCTCCTCAAGCAGATCTACACCTCCACCCGCATCATCATGGGCGAGGAGGGCGGCGACGAGGGCCGCCACCGCATCCAGACCCTGGCCCGCAACGCCCGCTTCTTTGCCACGGAGCTCCGCAAGATGGGCTTCATCGTCTACGGCCGCGACTCGCCCGTCATCCCCCTGCTCCTGTTCCACCCGGCCAAGATCCCCGCCTTCTCGCGCGAGATGCTCGACCGCGGCATTGCCGTGGTCGTGGTTGGATACCCGGCAACCCCCATCATCACGTCGCGTGTGCGCTTCTGTCTGTCGGCCGCCCACACGATGGAGGACCTCGAGTACGTGCTGCAGCAGGTGTCCGAGGTCGGCGACCGTCTTGGCCTCAAGATTGCCCAGTCCCTGCCTGCCCCGTCCAAGGTCAAGGTCTTGTAGACGCGCATGCATCTGGCCCGCCTGATCGCGCACAACACCACCACCAGCCCACACTACCCGTCCACCACACTCCTTTTAGATTTCTCTGTTTAAGTTCTTGATCCCTTTCTTGCCCTCGTTTGTTTCATCCCCTCGCTGCTGGTCCCGGTGTGCATCTGCGCCGTGTTCGTGCCGTCTCTCTCTCGCCACGAATACCACACACATTTTTCCTTTTTCCATCCGTCTTGCGCTTATCGCATGCAGTCCAGTGTAGTCTCTGACAATCGCGATGTTTATTGTCCAAGATCACGACTGCGTGCGGGCACTTTGGCAATCGTGCACACGCATCACTTGCGACCACCACGACCGCCGCGACCTCCACGGCCACCACGACCACCACGACCGCCACGGCCACCACGGCCACCGCCAAATCCACCACGACCACCAGACTTTTTGCCGACACCGCCACCGCTCGACTTGCCAGGGAAGCCAGACATGTCATTGACCGAGTCTGCCGTGTTTCTCTTGGATCCACGCTTGGGGCCGCCAAAGCCAAACTTGCTGTCCTTGTATTTCCGCTTGGGGTTGGCGACACGGTCTCGTGGGTTGTGGCCACGCTTGCCCGAGAACTTGCCACTGCCGCCACCGGCACCACCACCGGCATCCGCCTCCACACCAAAGTCGTCGGCCTCGCCACGCGCGGACCGCTTGCTGCCACGCTTCTGCGAGATGCCGCCGTCATGGTCGTCGGACCTGCCCATGGCACCCGCCGACGCCATGCCGCTCATGTCGTCGTTGAGGGCCGCCGACGCCGCGGCATTGCCGCCCTTTTTGCGCGCGAGCTTGATGGCCTCGAGGGCATCCCGCTTGGCCTTTTCGCGCTCGACAACCTTGGCCACCTGCACCTTTTTGCCAAACTTTTTCTGCGCGCGCATCTTGCGGGCCTCTTCCGACGCCTTGAGGCCCTGCGCCTCGTCAATGAGCGACTGGCGCACCTTGGCCATGTGCGTGTCCGACTTGACCATCTCGGCAAAGTAGTCGTCCGGGCGGCTGAACGGCACCGCGGCCGCCTTGCACAGCGCGCGCGCTGCCGTCGCTGCTGTCAGCGCCTGCTGGTAAAACGCCACCTCGCGCTTGAGGTCGTCGTGGGCGTCTGTGATGGTCGTCTCGGTCGCTGGCGTCTCGCTGGCGTCGGGCTTGATCGCCTGCGTCTCGATCCACTCCATGCGCGGGTCCAGCCGGATCTCGTCCAGACGCACCAGCATCGCCTCCTGCGAGTGTCGTGTCGAGCCGATCGTGCATTGTGCATCGTGCATCGTGCGTGGGTCAGTCGGTCGGCTGTCGGCTAGCCAGGCAGGGACAGACACATACGCACCTTTTTGTTGGCATAGACGTGCTCGGTGAGCTCGTCCTCGTCCAGGTTGGACGGCTCGGGCTTGTGCGGCTTCATCATCTCGAGGTACGCCTGCATCTCGCGCTCGTCCTCGGAATTGTCGGCCTCGTCCTCATCGGCCACCTCGAGCACCGCCTCGTCTTCGTCCTTCGTCATCATCGTCGTTGTGCTCATCCTCCTTGCCAGCAGCCCAGAGGCCGCACCCTTCTTGGCCGTCTTGGCCGTTTGGCCGTCTTGGCGTCTGGCGCATTGGCCGCCGCGAGCGCAGCCGCAAGCACAGCCGCCTTGGCACGCTTGTTCATCTTCTTGGACGCAACGGCCGGCACGGCAACGTCTGCCTCGCCGTCCACGCCGTCGGTCTGGGCATCGGCTCTGGACTTGACGTCCGGTGCGGCCATGAGCGCTGCGACGTCGTCGTCCACCTCGAGCTGCTGCGAGTCGATGAATGCGGCAATGTCAAAGTCGCCGTTGGCCGACACCACCGGCTTGTTGCCCGTGTTGGGCGTCTTGGCCTTTTTGAACGACTTGTGCTGCTGCTTCTGCTTGCCATGGCCGCTGTTACTGTTGCTGGATGCGACGGCACCGCCGGCCTTGTTGCCCTTCTTGCCCATACTGCCCTTGCGTGAGATGCAGACCACGTCGCCAAGAAAAAAAAAAAAGTTGGAAAATCCCTTGGCGCGATTTGGATTGTTTGCCATCGCTGAGCTCGCTGAGCATGGCGGCAGCAGCAGCAGGCCGACGAGCAGCGCTGGAGTCGCAGATGCAGCAGCTGCTCGCCCAGCAGGCCACGCAGACGGCGCAGGCGACGCCGTTCCTGTCGGTCGTGTACCCGCAGGCGTCCGCGCCACTCCTCCAGCGCTCGACCGCCGCAGACCTGCTCGTGCTCGACTCGTCGTTCAACCCGCCCACGCTCGCCCACGCCTCGCTGCTGTCGGCGTCGCGCCGCCTCGTCCCGCCGTCCACGCCCGCGCTGCTCCTCTTTGCCACGCACAACATGGACAAGGGCGCCGGCGCAGGCACGCCGCTGCTCGACCGCCTCGACCTCATGGCTGCCCTCGCCGACGACCTCTCCGACGGCATCGCTGACGTGGCGCACGATCGCCCGCTCGTGGCGCTGACCGACCAAGGCCGCTTCACGGACAAGCTGCGCGTCATCCAGTCGCTGCTGGCTGCACCGCGTTCGGGCGAGGGTGAGTTGAGCGAGGCATCGGGCGTGCCGGCAAGGGTGCACTTTATTGTCGGCCTCGACACGCTCGTGCGTGTGTTCAATCCCAAGTACTACTCGACCTCGGCTGGTAGCAGCAGCAACAGCAGCAGCAGCGACAGCGACGACGGCGTGGCCAATGCGCGGGCAGCCCTGTCGGCCTTTTTCGACGGCGGCGGCCGCTTCGTGTGCGCGGACCGCTTCCTCGACGGATCGGGCACGCTGGGCGATGTCGACCAGACGCTGCGCGATGCCGTGAGCGCTGGCGTCGTGGCACACACGCACGCCATGCACGTCCAGCGTATCCCCGACTGGACCGCGACGCCGGTCGCCGACGTGTCCAGCACGCTCGTGCGGCGGCTTGTCGGCGAGTACTGGGCCGCAGAGGCCGGCGACAGCAGGGATCGCCTGATGGCTGCGCTGCGCAGCGCGGTCGGCGGGCGTGTGCTGGACGCTGTGCTCGCACGGCGGCTCTTCAGCGCCAATGCAAACCAATGAACGGCTCGACGTTTGCCATGATCTCGCTGCCAATGCTGCGTCGTGCGCTCGTGCCTGCCGCGTCCGCTGCTGTGCTGGCAGCTGCTGCGCTTGCGCGACCGCAGTTGCGCTCGGCCACCGGGCTGCGGGCCCGCCTCGCCATGCCGTTCTCCACAACCACCACGTTAGCGTCCATACCGCCGCCCGGCCCGGTCCTGCCCGACGTGTGCGTGCGAGACCCGCCAGAGTCGCTGGCGTCCAAGAACCCAACGACGCTCGTCTTTCTGTCCGCCCCGCTTGCCCGTGCATCGTACGTGCGTGCATGGCTGCCTGCGTGTGTGCCTGCCTGCGTGTGTGCCTGCATGCCCTGGCCCACTGACCCACCACGCGTGCCTGCCCAGTGCGTGGGACGTGCATGTGCAGCCGTGGTTTGCCGAGCGTGGCTACTCGTCCGTCGCTAGCTCGCTCGTCGATCCGGATCTGTCGGCATCTGCGCCGCAAGACCTCTCGCCCGGCGATGTGTTTGTCGAGCGTAAGCAGCGCCTCACTGGCCACGCGGCCTGCCACACGGCCCGCCGCACGCACTGACACTCCTCGCTTGTCCTGCGGCAGGGCTCGCTCGCATTGCTGGCGCCAACGCCATGTTTCCGCCCGTCATCATCGCACATGCTTTCCACGCTCTCACGGTCCAGCGGTTCATCGAGTCGCATCCGTGCCGTGCCGCCATCCTCGTCCAGCCATGGAACCCGTCTCCGCCAGAAGCCTCATCTGCAGAGTCGCAAACACCCGCCGTGAATCCGTCCGACTGGATCGCGTCGCTCGCCAGCCGTCCAACGCCTGTCGTCATTGAGACGCCGGCTGGCGATCCTGTCGATCCCATTGACGTCTTCGAGCAGGTCCCGCAGCAGCAGCATGTCAGATCCACCCTCACTCTGGACGAGATTGAGCTGTTCCAGTCGGCTCTGGCCGACTTTGTCGCACGGCCGTCGCTGTTTGAGGGTTCGTCTCAGACGCGCTTCCCCATGCTCGTCGTTGGCTTCTCGCGCGGGATCGACTCACCCCTGCCGGCCAAGCCCGACGCGTTGGCTGTTGCCCCAGAGCCATCGGCGCAGCCAGTGGCAGCCGCCGACCGCAAGGCAGCAGATGCGACAGAGACAGCAGCTGCTGCCGCAGAAGCAGCATCCACCGCAGCAGCAAAAGACCTGCCCACGCCACCAAAGGCAACATCGTCTCCAGCATTTGGCGATCCGTTCTGCTCGATTGATGATCTGGATGCTCTGCAGCACCGCTATGAGTGCGACCTCGAGGTCGTTGATCCGACGCTCCCCATTCCATCCCTTGCACAACCGGCACCAACGCCAGCAACATCAACAGCACCAGCACCAGCGACAGCACCAGGATCAGCAGTCGCATCTGAACACCGGCACAAGCACCATGCAGACCATGTCGACCACCACACCACTGTTGGCTCGGGTCTTGTTGGTGGGCAGGTGGCCAAAGATGCCAGCCTGCCCGGACGCGTGCATCCAGGACTGTTCATGCTGGACGAGCGTCTTGGACACGCGTTTGCAGCCCGCGTGTATGCATGGATGACCGAGTCGGGGCTCTAGTGTCCTTGTTGCATATTGGCTATTGAATGAACGGGTTGCCGTCGACGACATTGGAACTGACTGCTCTACTATCATAGAACTTGTGCTGGGCGGTTGTACTGGCAGTCTTAAACCACAAGACAACAGCTAAGGAGGGAAGAGTGTGTGTGTATGGACAGCCGGGTCATTGAGGATGGTGGCATGCTCTTGTTGATGCTTGAATCAACAACTCTTGCCCGGATGGTGGTGGATCAGACTGGATTAAGATTGCCTCAATCTCGGGAAAGGACGCAACGGCCACTATGCAAAGCCACAGATCCCAGTCGTGCGATCTTGGTAGAGCAATACAACAAGAAGCGTTGATACCGTCCAGGCTCGTGTCCAGCTTACCCACTGGCCACAGCGCCAGCATCTACTTGGTCACGTTCATGCCGTCAACCGCCAACTCGGTCATCGCATCAGCAGCAGGCGACGGCCGTGACTGCATCCCAGCTGTGGCCAACAACCAAGGCATCTATGGGCTGATCCTTGCAGACGATGTGGGGTTGGATGCCACACTCTGTCAGCACAGGCACCGCTGCTCTGTGCCCAACCAACCAACCGACTGCTGGCACAAGTCTCTCCACGGGAACCACTTGTATCCACGCCGCCACTCGTGCCTGCTTGATCCATGGACAATGATCCATGGCGACTTTCCCACAAACATGGCATCGCTCGATATCGTCGAAACGCTCGTCAAGGGAATCGTCTCGCTCGCCGACAACGTACGCACCAACCGTGCCGCTGCCACCGCCCTCGCCAAGCATGCCGAGCTCGTGACCGTCACGCTTGCCAACCAGGTCGGCGACTCGCAGGGTCCTGCCGTGCTCGCCAACATCGCTGAGCTCGAGGCCGTGCTCTCGAGAATCGACCGCTTCCTCGCCAAGACGGCCGCCAAGAACCCCCTGCAGCAGGCACTCGCTGTCAACAAGACGGCCGACACCATCCGCAGCCTCGATGCAGAGCTTGTGCAGCTGCAACAGGTGTGCTGCCCACTGTTGCCACCGCCTCATCGCATCTCATGCCCTGTGATTCCTGCCGCCGTGCTGTTGCCCCTGTGCTGACGCCCCCCTGCCTGCACCTTCCAGTCTCTGCAGCTCACTGTCGCCTTCCAGGCCGATGACGTGGCCAAGGCCATTGCCCAAGACACGGCCGATCTGCCCACTCTCATGGCCCAGCTCATCGCCACGGTTGATACCAAGTTTGACGTGCTGCAGCAGTGCGTGCCACACCTCCCATTGTGCACTCGCTGCCTTGTCCTTGTGCTGACGCCTGTCATCCACACCATTGCGCTCACTCAATGCCGCCCGCGCACGCCACACAGGCAGCTCGAGACACTGCTTGCCATCAAGGAGCATCAACAACAGCTGCTCGCCGTGCTACCCGACCAGATACGTCCGCGCGCCACTGAGCTGCTCGAAGGAACCAAGCAGGACATTATGATGCGCTCGGGCCGTGGACTGTCTGCACCGCACGAATGGTCCGTCAATGCCGATGACGTTGACATCTTCAGGGACCGCAAAATCGGCGAGGGCAGCTATGGCCAGATCTTTCATGGCGAGTGGAATGGCCACTGCGTTGCCATCAAGGTCATCAGTGGCGTGATCGGCAGAGAGGCCATCGAAGCCATTGAGAAGGAGGCCGCCGTTTGGTTTCCGCTACGCCACCCCAACGTGCTGCAACTCTGGCGTGTGTGCCTCAACGCCGACTCGCCATTCCTTGTCATGCCGCTCATGTACAGCGACATTGCCGCCTTTCTGCTCAAGGCACCAGAGACACCAATGGCCGTGCGCGTCCACCTGCTGCTCGGTGCTGCCCGCGGCATGCAGCACCTGCACGAGCTGCCCAACCCTGTCATCCACGGCGACCTCAAGGCCAACAACATCCTGATCGGCTTTGATGGCGAGGCGTGCATCACCGACTTTGGCCTCGCCTTCATCAAGACGTCGTCATCAGCCAACACCAACCGCAAAGGAGGTGCCACCTGCTGGATCGCACCTGAAAAGTACAAGCGTAGATACACGCCCGCACCACCATCGGACGTGTTTGCCTTTGCCATGACGGCCCTTCAGGTGCTCACGGGCAAGGTGCCATTTGCCGAGACGTTCGAAGACGAGATTGTCAAGGACTGGATCATTCAAGGCGAGCGTCCCGACCGCCCCGATGGCATTCCTGACTCGCTGTGGGCCATCATCGAGGACTGCTGGGCCCAAGACCCTGCACAGCGGCCCACGTTCCGCCAGGTTGCTGCCCGCCTCAACAAGCTGCCACACACCAAGCCAGACTTTGGTGCACAGCCTGCTGCCAGCTCACTTGCTGCCAGCATGACAAACATCAGCTTGGCCGGGCAGGACTCCATGCCACCTGCTGCACAGCCTGCAGCCTCGGACAATCAGCAACCGCCACAAGCCTCTCACACGCTCCAGAACCAGGACTCTGGCTTTGCTGCCTCCCAGCCCAAGATCTCTGATGCTGAGCGCCTGGTCAAGGCTTTCCCAGGGTGGTGTGCCAGAAAGGGCATCACAGCTGCCAATGCTCAGAGCTTTGATGGAGTTGTGAATTTCCAGGGGTCTGAGTACAAGATCCTTGAGTGGGAGAATGGACATCTTGTCAGACTGTAAGTTGCTGTTTGTACTGGCCTACTTTATTGATTGCAATGCTGACTGTTGCATCTGCTGCACAGCCGCATGTATGATCAGGGTATCAAGAGTCCTTTGCCACCCCATGTTGGAGGCTTCTCACACCTCAAGACTTTGTAAGCTGTTTCTTGGTAGAGTATCTCCTTGTGTCTATACACTACTGACAGAGCAGGATGGGCAGGAATCTGCGTGAAAACAAGCTCACCCAGCTGCCAGATTGGATTGACAACCTCACCCAACTGACTGTGCTGTGAGTGTATGGATTCACAAGAGTACTTTGTTGAGTGTGCTGCTGACAGAGTTGGATGGGCAGGTATCTGGGTGGCAACCAACTCACACGACTGCCAGATTGGATTGACAACCTCACCCAGCTGACAGAGCTGTGAGTGTATGGATGCACAGGAGTACTTTGTTGAGTGTGCTGCTGACAGAGTGGGATGGACAGGAATCTGGGTGGCAACAAGCTCACACAACTGCCAGAGTCCATTGGCAACCTCACTCAGCTGACTGTGCTGTGAGTGTATGGATTCACAAGAGTACTTTGTTGAGTGTGCTGCTGACAGAGTTGGATGGGCAGGGTTCTGCGTGACAACCAACTCACACAACTGCCCAAGTCTATTGGCAACCTCACCCAACTGGCCAAGCTGTGAGTGTATGGATGCACAAGAGTACTTTGTTGAGTGTGCTGCTGACAGAGTGGGATGGACAGGGATCTGCGTGGCAACAAGCTCACCCAGCTGCCAGATTGGATTGACAACCTCACCAAACTGACTGTGCTGTGAGTGTATGGATTCACAAGAGTACTTTGTTGAGTGTGCTGCTGACAGAGTGGGATGAGCAGGGTTCTTGAAAACAACAAGCTCACACAACTGCCAGATTGGATTGACAACCTCACCCAACTGACTGTGCTGTGAGTGTATGGATTCACAAGAGTACTTTGTTGAGTGTGCTGCTGACAGAGTGGGATGAGCAGGGTTCTTGAAAACAACAAGCTCACACAACTGCCAGATTGGATTGGCAACCTCACCCAGCTGACAGAGCTGTGAGTGTATGGATTCACAAGAGTACTTTGTTGAGTGTGCTGCTGACAGAGTTGGATGGGCAGGTATCTGGGTGGCAACCAACTCACACAACTGCCAGATTGGATTGACAACCTCACTCAGCTGACTGTGCTGTGAGTGTATGGATTCACAAGAGTACTTTGTTGAGTGTGCTGCTGACAGAGTGGGATGGACAGGTATCTGGGTGGCAACAAGCTCACACAACTGCCAGAGTCCATTGGCAACCTCACCCAACTGGCCAAGCTGTGAGTGTATGGATTCACAAGAGTACTTTGTTGAGTGTGCTGCTGACAGAGTGGGATGGACAGGGATCTGCGTGGCAACAAGCTCACCCAGCTGCCAGATTGGATTGACAACCTCACCAAACTGACTGTGCTGTGAGTGTATGGATTCACAAGAGTACTTTGTTGAGTGTGCTGCTGACAGAGTTGGATGGGCAGGTATCTGGGTGGCAACCAACTCACACGACTGCCAGATTGGATTGACAACCTCACCCAACTGACTGTGCTGTGAGTGTATGGATTCACAAGAGTACTTTGTTGAGTGTGCTGCTGACAGAGTTGGATGGGCAGGGTTCTGCGTGACAACCAACTCACACAACTGCCCAAGTCTATTGGCAACCTCACCCAACTGGCCAAGCTGTGAGTGTATGGATGCACAAGAGTACTTTGTTGAGTGTGCTGCTGACAGAGTGGGATGGACAGGGATCTGCGTGGCAACAAGCTCACCCAGCTGCCAGATTGGATTGACAACCTCACCCAACTGACTGTGCTGTGAGTGTATGGATTCACAAGAGTACTTTGTTGAGTGTGCTGCTGACAGAGTGGGATGAGCAGGGTTCTTGAAAACAACAAGCTCACACAACTGCCAGATTGGATTGACAACCTCACCCAACTGACTGTGCTGTGAGTGTATGGATTCACAAGAGTACTTTGTTGAGTGTGCTGCTGACAGAGTGGGATGAGCAGGGTTCTTGAAAACAACAAGCTCACACAACTGCCAGATTGGATTGGCAACCTCACCCAGCTGACAGAGCTGTGAGTGTATGGATTCACAAGAGTACTTTGTTGAGTGTGCTGCTGACAGAGTTGGATGGGCAGGTATCTGGGTGGCAACCAACTCACACAACTGCCAGATTGGATTGACAACCTCACTCAGCTGACTGTGCTGTGAGTGTATGGATTCACAAGAGTACTTTGTTGAGTGTGCTGCTGACAGAGTGGGATGGACAGGTATCTGGGTGGCAACAAGCTCACACAACTGCCAGAGTCCATTGGCAACCTCACCCAACTGGCCAAGCTGTGAGTGTATGGATTCACAAGAGTATTTTGTTGAGTGTGCTGCTGACAGAGTGGGATGGGCAGGTATCTGGGTGGCAACCAACTCACACAACTGCCAGATTGGATTGACAACCTCACCAAACTGACTGTGCTGTGAGTGTATGGATTCACAAGAGTACTTTGTTGAGTGTGCTGCTGACAGAGTGGGATGGACAGGAATCTGGGTGGCAACCAACTCACACAACTGCCAGATTGGATTGACAACCTCACTCAGCTGACTGTGCTGTGAGTGTATGGATTCACAAGAGTACTTTGTTGAGTGTGCTGCTGACAGAGTGGGATGAGCAGGGTTCTTGAAAACAACAAGCTCACACAACTGCCAGATTGGATTGGCAACCTCACCCAGCTGACAGAGCTGTGAGTGTATGGATTCACAAGAGTACTTTGTTGAGTGTGCTGCTGACAGAGTTGGATGGGCAGGTATCTGGGTGGCAACCAACTCACACAACTGCCAGATTGGATTGACAACCTCACTCAGCTGACTGTGCTGTGAGTGTATGGATGCACAAGAGTATTTTGTTGAGTGTGCTGCTGACAGAGTGGGATGGACAGGGATCTGCGTGGCAACAAGCTCACCCAGCTGCCAGATTGGATTGACAACCTCACCAAACTGACTGTGCTGTGAGTGTATGGATTCACAAGAGTACTTTGTTGAGTGTGCTGCTGACAGAGTGGGATGGACAGGTATCTGGGTGGCAACAAGCTCACACAACTGCCAGAGTCCATTGGCAACCTCACCCAACTGGCCAAGCTGTGAGTGTATGGATGCACAAGAGTATTTTGTTGAGTGTGCTGCTGACAGAGTGGGATGGACAGGGATCTGCGTGGCAACAAGCTCACCCAGCTGCCAGATTGGATTGACAACCTCACCAAACTGACTGTGCTGTGAGTGTATGGATTCACAAGAGTACTTTGTTGAGTGTGCTGCTGACAGAGTTGGATGGGCAGGTATCTGGGTGGCAACCAACTCACTCAACTGCCAGATTGGATTGACAACCTCACCCAACTGACTGTGCTGTGAGTGTATGGATTCACAAGAGTACTTTGTTGAGTGTGCTGCTGACAGAGTGGGATGGACAGGGATCTGGGTGGCAACAAGCTCACACAACTGCCAGAGTCCATTGGCAACCTCACCCAGCTGACAGAGCTGTGAGTGTATGGATTCACAAGAGTACTTTGTTGAGTGTGCTGCTGACAGAGTGGGATGGACAGGGATCTGCGTGGCAACCAACTCACACGACTGCCAGATTGGATTGGCAACCTCACCCAGCTGACAGAGCTGTGAGTGTATGGATTCACAAGAGTACTTTGTTGAGTGTGCTGCTGACAGAGTGGGATGGGCAGTGGTCTGTGTGACAACCAACTCACACAACTGCCAGATTGGATTGACAACCTCACCAAACTGACTGTGCTGTGAGTGTATGGATTCACAAGAGTACTTTGTTGAGTGTGCTGCTGACAGAGTGGGATGGACAGGAATCTGGGTGGCAACCAACTCACACAACTGCCAGATTGGATTGACAACCTCACTCAGCTGACTGTGCTGTGAGTGTATGGATTCACAAGAGTACTTTGTTGAGTGTGCTGCTGACAGAGTTGGATGGCAGGTATCTGGGTGGCAACCAACTCACACAACTGCCAGATTGGATTGACAACCTCACCCAGCTGACAGAGCTGTGAGTGTATGGATTCACAAGAGTACTTTGTTGAGTGTGCTGCTGACAGAGTTGGATGGGCAGGTATCTGGGTGGCAACCAACTCACACGACTGCCAGATTGGATTGACAACCTCACCCAACTGACTGAGCTGTGAGTGTATGGATTCACAAGAGTACTTTGTTGAGTGTGCTGCTGACAGAGTTGGAT